>JBBPBX010019140.1:0-24397 GCA_038048925.1 Garcialebias charrua
AAACTAAATATTTAGTGTGGAACTAAATATTTAGTGTGGAGCTAAATATTTTGCTTACTATTTAACTTGAAAGTTATAGGTGAAATCTGAGCTCAGAACTATTACATGTGGAGTTCCTCAGGGATCGATACTAGGACCAAAATGATTTATATTATATATAAATGATTTGGTGCAGGTCTCTGAAACTTTGAAATTAATGATGACAGAACTTGCAAAAATTCAGACTTGGTTTAAAATTAATAAATTAACGTTGAATTTGGACAAAACTAGTTACATGATATTTAGTATAAATCAATTGATGTACCATTTTAATTGACGGATCTGAGATTCAGAGAGTTCATGAGGTGAGGTTCTTGGGCATCACCATTGATGATAAATTGTCTTGGAAACGACATAGAAGTTCAGTTAAAGCAAAATTATCTAGGTCTATTGGGATATTTTACAGAGTTAGAGATTTATTAAATGATAAGGCACTTTATTTGTTGTATAATACATTATTTGTGCCACACTTAATTTATGGTGTTAGCGTTTGGGGTACGGCGTGTAAATCAATTACAATGCCAATTTTTATATTGCAGAAGAGAGTTGTTAGAATTATCTCCAGAAAGAATTTCCATCATCCGTCAAGCATTTTGTTTTAAATGAAACTGTTGAAGTTTTATGATTTAGTTGATTATAATATTTTGTTAGTTTTGTATAAAGCACAGAATAATGCACTTCCTTCAAATATTCAGAAGTATTTTGTTAGAAGAACGAGTAGTTACAATCTTAAGGGGACAAATGTATTTGTGAAGCCACTTTAGGACTAGTTCGAGGGGAAGATCTCCCATAGTTCAAGGAATTGGGTTATGGAATTAATTGGAATCAGATATTAAAGTGGTTCAATCAATGGTTGTTTTCAAAAGAATGATTAAGTTTAAACGGGTAAAAACATATATTTAATTGTGTTGGAATTTAGAAATTGTATGAGATACAGAAGGTGAAAATTAAAAATTAAGTTGTTCATTATCTTGGAAATCAAATGAGTTGGTTGTATGAATTGTTTATTGGAGTATAAGGGGCAGATAAATAAGATTTTTTCTTCTTCTGCCGCCTTACATTTTATATATGTCTTGTTTTTTATTTTCTCCTATTGTATGTATTATTGTTGTGTATTTTTTATTAAATGAATAAATAAATAAACAAACAAAAAATAAACAAACGTATTTAGTTTGTAAACTAAATATTTAGCTTTTTAATTAAGTATTTAGTTTGGAACCATGACATTTATAAACGTATGAATGACGTGGTGAAAATATGACTGGGAAAAAAAAGTTTTTCTTTTTTCTTTTGAAAGGCTAAATAAACCAAAAATATTGCTGTTAATTTTTGACCGTACAACTTTACAAACGGCACCCCATACTGTGTTGTTTTTTGCTTTTCATCTTTTGACCTCAAACTTAATGTGATGCCTCCTCTAGAGTTACTACTGTGTAGTTCAGGTCAAAGTGCCAACCAGTGATCTATGCATGTGAGGTCATGTCGCCTTCTCGTCACGCCTAATCAAACTTGATAAATGCACAGTATTAATGACTTTAACAAGGCGAGCAGTCATAAGGAACAACCTTGACGTTAATGCGACAGTTCAGAGCGTTTAAAGTGCGGTTCTGTGGAGAAGTTATGAATAATGAACGTCTTAACGTGTTGCTTGAACAACCTCGGTTTGGAGAAGGGGAGTTTAGTGGACCTGCCACATGTTTTTGTTTTGATTTTCACTCAGGCACTGCAAATAAGTTGGCAGAAAGCAAGCTAAGCTGAAGTTTTCTCAAGTTCGGTCTCCTGTCTTCTTCTCTCCAGACCATACAACATAGCTGCTCCCATCATTGTCTTGTAAACCTTTAAGATCAAGGTGATGCATCCATTTTTATCCCCAAATAAGTGTTTGGAAATGATGCCAGATGTTTTTTTTATTTCCTTTTATATATTTTTTATAATATATACACATAAACAACAATTTTATTTACACTGCAATGCATTATGGGTAATGAAGACGGGTTGCTACAGTGCAAGATCTATTCCCCGTTAAATTTGGACATTATCTGGCATTCCGTTCTTTAATTTAAGCTGGAGTGCATTGACAAAGAGGAGAATTTAGAAATGACTCCGCTTTCACATTAGCTCCAGAGCAGGAGCTAATGTATACAAACCGGATTCCAAAAAAGTTGGGACACTAAACAAATTGTGAAAAAACTGAATGCAATGATGTGGAGGTGCCAACATCTAATATTTTATTCAGAATAGAACACAAATCACAGATCAAAAGTTTAAACTGAGAGAATGTATCATTTTAAGGGAAAAATATGTTGTTTCAAAATTTCATGGTGTCAACAAATCCCAAAAAAGTTGGGACAAGTCCATTTTTACCACTGTGTGGCATCCCCCCTTCTTCTTACAACACTCAACAGACGTCTGGGGACAGAGGAGACCAGTTTCTCAAGTTTAGAAATAGGAATGCTCTCCCATTCATGTCTAATACAGGCCTCTAACTGTTCAATCGTCTTGGGCCTTCTTTGTTGCACCTTCCTCTTTATGATGCGCCAAATGTTCTCTATAGGTGAAAGATCTGGACTGCAGGCTGGACATTTCAGTACCGGATCCTTCTCCTACGTAGCCATGATGTTGTGATTGCTGCAGAATGTGGTCTGGCATTATCTTGTTGAAAAATGCAGGGTCTTCCCTGAAAGAGATGACGTCTAGATGGGAGCATATGTTGTTCTAGAACCTGAACATAGTTCTCTGCATTAATGGTGCCTTTCCAGACATGCAAGCTGCCCATGCCACAAGCGCTCATGCAACCCCATACCATCAGTGATGCAGGCTTCTGAACGGAGCGTTGATAACAACTTGGGCTATCCTTGTCCTCTCTGGTCCGGATGACATGGCGTGGTGTGTTCACTGACAATGCTTTCTGGAAGTATTCCTGAGCCCATTCTGTTATTTCCTTGACAGTGGCATTCCTGTTTGAGGTGCAGTGACGTTTAAGGGCCCGGAGATCACGAGCATCCAGTAGAGTTTTACGGCCTTGACCCTTTACGCACAGCGATTGTTCCAGATTCTCTGAATCTTTTGATGATGTTATGCACGGTTGATGATGATAACTTAAAAGTCTTTGCTATTTTACGCTGGGTAACACCATTCTGGTATTGCTGCACTATCTTTCTGCGCAACAATGGTGGAATTGGTGATCCTCTTACCATCTTGGCTTCTGAGAGACACTGACACTCTGAGAAGCTCTTTTTATACCCAATCATGTTGTCAAGTGACCTAATTAGTGTTCATTGGTCTTCCAGCTGTTCGTTTTATGCTCAATTTTCTTTTTCCAGCCAATTATTGCTACTTGTCTCAACTTTTTTGGGATTTGTTGACACTGTGAAATTTTGAATCAACATATTTTTCCTTTAAAATTGTACATTTACTCAGATTAAACTTTTGATCTGTCATCTATGTTCTATTACGAGAATGTGTGGCATTCTTCAGGGTATAAATGTAATAGATATACGTATAGCATTTCTTATGTCACTGGGAGTTTCCATGGTGTCACAAATTTTTGTAGAATAGAGAAATAAGATCAATATGTGCAAGTAGTTGGAGATCCCTTTAAAAAAAATGTTGTAACCACTCGTGTAAGTGATATTTTGTAAACTATTACTTTGCTGTCAGTTTAGCAATAGTTTATCTGAAAAAAAATTAAATATATCATTCCTGCTGAAATTATCCCAGGCTGCACCAGAAAAGTTACAGCTAGCTGCTGCTGCCATTAAACATTTTCACAAATGCCCAGACATTTTCACATAAATAGTCTGAGGTGTTTTAAGATGGCCCCACTCAGATTATCTGTTAGCTTATTTTGGTTCCTGTTCAAATTTGTTTCTCCAAACTGAGGCAGTTTAAAGAGCTACCTACAACAGGTAAGATATTTACTGCTCAGAACATAACTTTTCCACAGAACAACCTCTGAACTGCAGCTTTAAATGTGTCTATGAACCCAGCTAATGCTTCTCCACCACTTCTCTCATGAATGTGTTGGTGTTTTGTTATTTTCTGCGTTGGTTAAAAAAAGAAAAGCAGACTTTGGCGTTTCGTTTCGGCTCCATACAGATTGTAGTTTATAACTTTTAACTCTTGAGTTGATCCAGATCCGAATCTTCTGCTGGCTGCTATTAAAGAGAAATATTTATATTGTTCTGCTTTTGTCCTAGATGCATGTCACCTTTTTATGAGCACACATCGAAAAGAGCATTTTGGTGGAAGAGTAAATATGCTGACTTGTTTTTATTCTTTTGTTTTAATGAACAGAAAAAGCTCTTGTTACGTTTGGAAGTGACTGAGCTCAGATCACAACCTTTTTCTTTACATTCTTGTTCATTCGACCCAGATGTGCCTTTCCAAAATGTTAAACTCTTTCATTTTTACGTTACCTCAAAACAGGAACAGGTTTTAAGATGCTGCACACGTGCTGGAGGTTTCCTAAACATACATAGAGTCAAATAACTGTTATACCTCTTGATTTTTAGAGCTATGGATTCATGTTAATGCCACTTCAGTGCCTTTTCTTGTTCGGTTTTATTTTATTTTTTCCTGTGCTGGCCCTTTTGTCTTTATTTTTGTAACATTATGAATGAACCTCTTTAAGGTGTAGTTGCATCTTGGAACCACCGGTAGTCGCTGTTTCCTCGTGTATGTCCCAGTGGAGGTCTCAACCAGACACAGTTTGTTTACTTGAAAGTGCTTCTATCCAGTTTGAAAGTTCCTCCCCACCCCCCAAACAAAGCAAGTCAACTATTAATGTGACATGTTAGACTTCTATTCAACAATCCTGTGGATGTCAGTGCCTGATGATGGGACGATGAGCACACTATGGGGAGACGGGGGAATTTTAAAGACACTTATTGCAGAGTAAGACCGGTTATATCAAACAGTGCAGTTTGAAAGTTTCCTTCACTAGTTCTCCAGATAAAGTCGATACATAATTCTGAAACGCAGGTACGCACTCGATGTAAACAAAGCCCTCAGTCAGCTGAATGTGCCCAGAACCACGTGGTACATCGAGTCACAAGACCGACCGACTTTGGGCTGGTCATAGTCTGTGCAGGTTAACAAATTAGAGCAATGTCTGACCCATCCTCACTTTGGCTATTTCTGTAAACAAACACTCTACAGTTTGCATCTGGTCACACAATTACTTAAGAATGCATTAATCATCAGTATGAGAAAAACATTGTGTTTTTGCTTTTTTGACAAGGACTCCTCCCCGCTCTGGCCCTCCGTCCTTGGACTGAATGCTTTGAAGGGGGTTTATTTTACCTGCTGCACACAATTCCATCACCTTCTCCAGCTGGTGGTTTAATAAAAATAATTTTTAAAAAGTCAACGATTAACAAATAAGACAGATGCTTTGTGTTTTAAATGTTTCTTTCCATTTTTGCTCGGAGGTAATAATGTTTTTGACTGTAGCATTAGCAAACTCTAAAGTGGCTTTTTCACCAAATTGATTTTTTACAGATATTCAGCTAAATGTTAGTGTGGGAGTAGCTGAACGTCATTCCCATCATGCATGACTTTTTTAAATTTATTTATTACTTTGCCGTTACCTATTGGAGTCACCTGTAGATGTCAGCAAAATATTTCATGGCCTACTGGACTGAACGTAATAAAACTCAAAAAGTCACCGTTGCATCTAGAACTAAACTAGAGAAATTGCATTTCCTGCAAAAATGCAATGTAAATGCTTCTTGCAGAACTTGCTGAAAAACAGTCAAGCTAAAAACATGCTGGAATCTAGCTGAAATTGGCCTAACTTTGTACATTAGCAGAAGAAAGAACACATATTTAGTTAACTAGGTTTAAATAAGCAGGAATTGGTACAAAAATTGGGAAATTAGCTTAAACAAAAGCTGGAATTATCACCAAAAAAAGCTGAAAAGTAGCTGAAAACGCAGCAAGAATCTTAAGCTACCAGAAGGGAACAGAAAGAGCCGAAATGACCTAAAAATGTCGAATTAGCTGAAAAAGTTCAAATTGGCATTAAAACAGCTAAATTGTAGCTGAAATTGGAGAAGAAGCTGAAACCAGCAGAAAAAAAAATAAAAGGAACATGCTGAACCAGTAGAAATAAGTTATTTGGGCTGAAAGTAGCAGAAATGACCACAAAAAGTTTTAATTTATCTGAAAACAGCTGCAATTTGTGAAAAAATGCTTAAAAGCTAGCTAAAAGGTTAGAACAAGCTGAAATTAGCAGAAGGCAGCCTAAAACACATGGCTGCCCAACTAGGCTGAAAGAAGCAGAAATTAATACAAAAAAGTGGAAATTATCCGAAAAAAGTAGACTGGCAAAAAATAATAATAACTGCTGAATAAGCAGGCAGAAAGAAGCTTAAATTACCAGAAGGAAGTTGAGAGAGCACATTTTTGCTGAATTAGACTGAAAAAAGTTAATTGAGTGCAAAAATGTGAAATTGGCATAACAAGCTAAAATTAGTATAACAGCTAATAGAAGCTGAAATAATAGAAAAAGCTCAAACTTGCAGAAATTAGTTGAAAGGAGCATAACAAGCTGCAATTAAATGAAAGAAGTTAGAAGATGCACAGAATTTTTGTATTTTGCAGAATTAATTTGATAGGTGCTCAAAACAGCTGAAATTACCTGAATAGCTGAAAAAAAAATAAAGTTAAAATTTGCACAAAGAAGCTGAACAGAACAAAATGCGAAAGGAGCAGTAAAAGGTTGTAAACAGATCTGAAGGATGTAAAATGAGCTCAATTCATTTTCTATGAGTAGACAAGTGGCAGAAAATGTTAAATATCAAAAAGCTAAAGTTGCACCAATACCAAAAGTCATAGGATTGTTCTGAAAGATCTGAATGTTTTATGATTTGTTGAAATATATTCAAAACTGGGGGACGAGCATCGCTACAAAAAACGTACAGAAGAAAAATGGATCACAGTGTGGATGCTTCAAACATTCACACAATTAACATTTAGAGTCGACCCAATTTAAGATGGCTGCCACAACTAATCAACGTTTGCAAACACGGAAAATGACTATGGGACGGGTATCAGTGAATTTTAAATTGAGCTAGAATTTGGCATGGTAGTAGTTGAGAGTTATTCTCAACACTCAAAAGTGCTGCCAGATCACTGAAGACATCCAAATGTCACATGAGGTCACACAGGATGGTATTTACAAGGTTTGATCTCAGTCAAACTCTGGCATGAGAGACAGCTGGTGATTTGCACTTTTCATTTTTTTGTCTCATCATGAGAAAACCCAAATGCAGAGTTCTGGAAACATTTCAGCACCACACCAAAGAATAAACAGAGATAAAGTAGATGTAAGGTTTACTGAATGTCCCCGAACACACCATAGTCGAAAACAACTGTGCCTCGTTTATTGTCCACAAAGTGGAAAATAAACTACAATACTGTATATTTATTGTAGTCTTGATAAAAAGTCCCTAAATCTGAATTTAAATGAAATGGCCTCCAAGAACCATTTGATTTGTTTTGGTGCTGCATCCACAAGTCGTGCAGAAGAAGAAAAACGCAACAAATTATAACAAACTATCTTTATTCTAGATTTTTATGTCATTACAGTTCAGTGTGAGGGAAACTTTCTGGAAACAAACAGAGCACTGTGCAGAGGAACTAACCGGTGTGCAGGAAAACAACATCATCACCCCCACAGGTTAAAAATGAGGTGGCTCTTCTAGAAAACAGGTTCTGGGTATGTAACAAAAAAATTAAAAACCATCAACAAAGTTCAAACTAAATCCACCGGGCTTCTGTTGGGAGTGCATCAAAATATTCTCTTAAATAAAAAAATAGGACGAGTTCTGTAAACTGAAACCATTAAAAAGACAGATTACTTAGAAAAATAAACATCAGATTGTATGTTCATCACAACAATCCTTAATTTAAGATTTGGTTCTTAGATGTTTGCAGTTTTTACATGTGCATAAAGTTCTCCAAGAAATCAGAAAAACATTAACCGATGTCATCGTTGTGTCAGAGCGGACGGTCGCTGAGGATGCATATGGAAATTACACAAAAACATTACATTATCATTACAGCTTTCTCATGTAGCATTTCCACTTTGTTTGAAAAAAAAAAGGTCCCAAAAAAATTTAAAGAGAAAAAAAACCATTGATTTATTTCTCTTCACTCAACATCAACCAAAAGCAAAAGTTGTGAAAAAAAAATGTAAATGCCAAGTTCCTTCACTTTTGTAGCCCTAAAACCGTATTTACAAAAACAACTTCACACAGATGTTCACACAGATGTGAGAACAGCAGATGAAAAGTCACTGTGTGTGAAGATCAAACTTTCTGATGAGAGCAGCAACAGTTCAACTCCGAAAACTGGTTTTCGGACCAGCTTCGCCTCCGTGTGTAATCCTGTTTTCAGAATAATAATATATTTTTTAAAGTATTTACTGTACAGTATTTACCGGTACTCCCAACAGACAAACGTAGGCAGGCAACTAAAATAAAAATCATGTCATGGTTGTCAAATTGAGTGGCGCCTCTGCAGAAAAGAAGCAAAAAAATATATAAAATGTTTAAATTGGTGCGTTACGGCTGCACAACATATCAAAATATCAGTTTTTCAATATGAGCGTGTGCAACATCAATACAGTAGTCCCTCATTTATCACAGGGGGCTAAGAGGCCACGCCCCCTGCTAGGTCTGTTACGATAACAAAGTTTGCTGGGCAATTAATGGTCTCAGAAATTACTGCAATAAACAAGCATATTGTTTGAAATTTCACAATAATTGTCAAATTTCAGAAGCAATATTGATTTGTTTGTAGTGTAGTACCTTTTTTGACCACCTGATGGCAGTATAAGACTGTTTGAACCAAAGGATGGATAGTTGAGCAACATCTCTTAAGAAAAATGGGAGGGAGACCTTTGACGGGACATGGTCTGACATGGTGACATGGTACACGCTCGACAGTTTTAGCTCTTAAGCGTAGCATTTTTCACCAAAGCTTTTAATAATAAAAAAAATTAAAAATCAGTAAACAAGTTTTCAGCTTCTTTTTGCAGAGAAAAACAACTTTTTACACAAAAGCACAGGCTTCAACTGTGAATTTTGGAGCTCGACAAGACGGAGGTTTATTCCCAAGGTCAGCCTGTTAGCTTAGCTCGTAGCTTAGCTTCTCAGCTTAGCGGCTCTTAACCATCAGTGAAGAGCACCGGAGTTGAGCCGAGTCTTCAGTAGAAAGAGAGACACGAAGAAATGATTAAGCCGGTAAATGAAAATGAAGTCGATAATTTTCATTCATCGTGCAATTCATTGATTTGTTGTTTATCGCGACAGGCCTACCCCCCGCGATAAGCGAAAACCGTGAAGTAGGGATACAGTAGTCCAAGTTCCACTCCGAATCCCCCTCCTTCTGTGTAAATAAACAATGTAAATTTAAATACTGTATTAAATTTAAATTGTAGAGAAGCACAGCAGGACAGCAATGGGTTAACCCTTCGTGACGCTGCTTCAGCCGAAGGAGAAATGTGGGCGTGGCAGAGAGCCGCAGGTGGCAGAGAGTGGAGATCACGACAAGCTGCAGAGGGAGCTTCTCCCTGCACCTAATGATTTAGCAGGTGCTAAATCCATGCGGCTCATCCATCAATCAGCCATTTGTGCATCACGTCCACTCTTACTTTGAAAAACCACAAATGTCGAACCGCGAAGTAGCGAGGGACTACCGTATTGCATATTACTGCCACACGTAAATCAGATGGACCGCCGCTCCTCTGAATGAAGAGCTGTGTGAAGGTTTGATGACGAAAACTGGATTTACTGCAGCTGATATCACAATATTCAACACTAATGCCGATTCATTTATCCAAGTTTGATTTAACTGAGTTTTTTTTATTGGAAGAAATTCCAAATGTGCTTTTTCTGCATTAAAGTACCAGCATAGAGGATTTGGTGACATCTAGTGGCTGAACAGCATATTGCAGCAAAGTCATCTAAATCACTTGGAGGATGTAGAAAGTCCAAAAACATCTTGTAGGTCTTGAGATACTGTTTTGGTTCGTCAGTTCCAGGATAGTTTAAAACACTCGGGGGGTGATACAGTGGAGTGTGAGAACTAAAAGCACTCTGTAGAAACACACTGGTCACTCTGAGGGATCAAAACTAATTAAACTGATGGAAAACTAAAGCTTCATGTCCAGTTTCTGTCAGTTTTGTTCAGCTTAAACTGACTTTGATGTTATAAAGAAACAATCTGAGGTTTGAAACATACCATGTGTTGAGGAAAAAAAAAAAAGTGGTGTACCACAGTGTGAACCTTCATTACGATAAAACGATCAGTGTTTTAGAGAATACTGCGCACTTCCTTTAAAATCATCCAACTGAACAGACCCTGCAGCTTCACGTCTTCACAACTTCACACATCAAGATGCTCTAATCTGTCACTCTACTTCTTTTCACCACCAATACTTTAGTGCAATATTTGTGTCCTCCTCAAAAAATAAAAATAAAAACGCCAAAAGAAATACTGCACATGTTATCAAACCACGAAGGAAAAAAACACCTTTTACAGTTTTGCACAGAGTCCTCGGGTCTGGTTGTCATGGATACGGAGAATAAAACACAGCTCTTTCCTCCTCAACAAACTCCAAAACAGAAACCGCACAAGATTTCTTTTTCCGACACACCAGCTTGTGCTCCGGCGACTTCGGCGGCTAAACGTTCGCTCTGACATACAAGTAGAAAAATAAACAAAACGGATGAAAAAATAAAAATAAAATGGAAAAGTTGTTCCCAAGCAGAATAAAAACGTCTCGTTTTAATTTGTGATTTCTGTCGACTTTCAAACACGTTTTGCTGGACATACAGAAGATACAGCACTGGTATGTTTTCTTAGATGAAAGTGTGTTAGCTAACCGTTTGTAAACGAGTTTCTGAGCATGTTTATGAACTAGTATGAACGTTTGTGATGTAAAACGAGTGTTCGTAGTAGCGCTAGCATAAATTTTCCTGCTTACGACCGAAAATCCGGACTTACGAGCGACACGTGTTTCGGGTTCCGACATACGAGATTTCGTGTTACGAGCACCTCGTAGGAACGGAACTCGCTCGTAAGTCGGGGACCCCCTGTATATATATATATATGAATGAACAGACACATTCTGGAGATTTTGTGTTTCTGCCTTCAGTTTGACAGATCACGGTCCGACCCTACTGGGAAACAGGAACAAGAACTCAGAAGGCTGAACCCCCCGCAGGCTCGGTTTACTCCTCCTCTTCATCATCGTCCTCGTCGTGGCAGTGAGTGATCTCCTGGGGAACCTGGGGGAACATGTTGGGAGGTTTGACCTCGCTGAAGGAGCGGGTCAGCTGGGTGCGTTTGCACTCCAGGTCCTTGCAGAGTCTGCAGTGGGTGCGGTTCCGTGTGGCCAGGGGAGACTCCATGTCTATGCCCACGTGGGTGTGCTCGACCGTCGACTCGTGGGGCATCTTTATAGAAAGAGGAGGGGAAAAAAAGACGTTAATGACGCTAAGGCTTGTACGTGATGATTAACATCATATCGTCATGGTTACAGACAGCTCCGAACGTTGGGTTTTCTTATTTTATAAAAAGACATATACAGGTCGCACCTGACTATAGGTCGCAGGCCATGAAAAAATGATAAAAAGCCGGGACCTATAGTCCATAAAATACGGTAGTTGGAAACACAAATCTATGAGAAGAGTTTGAGAAAAACAGGAATATTTTGTAAATTGCTGATCGCTTGTGATCAAGAGAGCAGCAAGTCGTGTTTCACGAGTTCAGTTTTGGAAAATCACAACCTATTTGTGTGTGTGTGTGTGTGTGTGTGTGTGTGTGTGTGTGTGTGTGTGTGTGTGTGTGTGTGTGTGTGTGTGTGGCTTGGAAAGCTGTCTTCTTGATCGCCCACACACACACAACCAGCCGCCCCCATGTTTATGATTTACTCTCCTGGAAGGACACGTCTGACATGAAGATACACAGACTTTGTTTGTTTAAATGCTTATCATGGACGTGGTTTTTTTAGCTTTCAGGGCTGCAGCTCCAGTGGAGCGAGGCGTCAAAAAGCTGCTCTGAAATTTATAGAAACGAAACAGAGACGGGTTTGAGGCGCACACAGCCACTTTGGACAATTTTGAGACAGACTTGGTTGCCCAAATATTTGAAGCCTGAATAAAACTCAGGCGAACATCTGCGACTCGCGTGAGCAAATTAAGAATGACTGAGAACGTTTTGTGACACTTTGCAGACTCTGGTGAATGCTGTTCAGCACAGTGAGATACTGGCTGTCAATTATTAGATAAAAACACACATTTAATAATAATAATAATTAGAGCCAGACTAATTGGATGGATGGATGGATGGCTGGCTGGATGGATAATATAAGCACTTCTCATTTTCACCCCTAACATGCTGGAACCAATTGTAATTGTAGAATGTGTCCAGCAGAGGGCGCGTGAAGACTACGTTCAAGTCATGGCCGTTCACTTTAACTTTCACTTTCAGCGCAGCCGATGCAGCGAACAATACTGTGTGGTGTATTTTACGGAGCAAAGAGCATGGTAAGTTTATTTTAACTGATGTGTAAAATAAAATAAATCAACAACAATAAATTCTCTTCAATCCTCCAACCTGCATGTCATTAGCTACAAGTTAGCAAACTAACGTTTGGATAACCTAGCCTTGTAAAACTTTAGCCAGAACAATAAATCTAACGTAAAGGTAACGTTAACTTTGTCGTCCTCAATGAAATACATTGTTTGTCTGAAATCTTTATTTCTCTTTAAAAAATAAAATAAGAAACTCTGCTACAGTCAATACTAACTGGGCCTTCACCATATGTGACTGTGTAAACAATGAACAGGGAAGGGTGTTTCTTAGTTTATAGTAATTTATACTTTTGTAATGCTTGATAACTTTATGGTGAATAGTGGAGAATAGAAAATGTGAACGCACAATAGGAAAGCTGTTCTTATGACCAACACTTGTAAACCTAGTGTGGGTCTTGGTATGGCTTAGCTTCATGGTTGCTAACAGCTGTGCTAAATAACTAATCCCTGATCCACTCAATGTTTACTTAGATTCTTGGGGGTACACAAAGCTCCAAAAAGTTCTGCCAATATATCGGTTATTAGCATTAGCCCAATATCTGTATTGGCGATAGCCAAAATGTCCATATCGGTCAGGCTCTAATAATAATCAACTTACAAAAATGTCACATTGCACATTTTAATCTGAATCAATCAAGTTGAACTCTCTTGAACATGACTGAAAATACTGAATTTAAAATAAAATATTAACAACCATAAAGTTAAAGCCAAATCTGACCTTGAAGTCGTGGGACGGTTTGATGAACATGAAACTGATACTCACCAGGACGTGCGCAGCTCGGAACAGGTAGCTGAAGGGGTAATACAGCAGGTTGATGAAGGAGGCGGCGTACAGGTCGGCGTAACGCATCACCTGGGAGGCGAACAGGGTCTGTCTGGAGCCGCTGCGGAACAAGCTACCCGTCATGCCGTAGCACATGTCCATGTCGTGCGTGACTTTCTGAGGAAGGACAACGAGGAAGACGATGTTAAGAAAGGACAACAGAGAGACATAAATATTTTTTAGAGGTTTTGTATTCAGGTACTGTATATACTGTACATATAATATAGTGCGTTTTTTTTTTTCATCTGTAGATTTGTGTAAAATTATTGATGTGGTAAATACATATTTAGATCAATGCATTATTTTTTTGCAACTGATAAACTATTACTAGTAAAAAATGTTTGCAAGGTTAATTAAAATATACCGGTAATAAAAAATTTGCATATTTTTGTAACCTTAACATGTAAATCTTATTCATTTTTTTGTTTTTTATGTGCATCTAAAAACACTCAGTGCTAAACTATTAAAGTTCTTGCATTTTGTTGACAGCACAAACAGTGTCATCTCAAAAACAAACAATATTTTTAATTCTTTATTTTACTTTACAGAACTTGGCGCCCTATAATCAATAGGGAAAACACCCTAAATCAGGGCCTGTGGGGCCAACTCAGGCCCACAGCTGATCTCAGTTCAGCCCACCAGTGGGTTCATTTTTAAACAAAACTGGATTTTAATCCATAAAACAAACAAGAACTGCTGAATGGACAGCCCCTGAGCAGTTTGTTGAATAGCCCTGCCCTAAATGAATAAGCAACCTTTAGAACAGTTAGTTTTCAATCAGTGCAGTAGGTGATAAAGTCTAGAGTCGCAGATGTTTGTTCCATATTTATCCAGACATAGTTTTAATGAAGTGCTCGTTTTCTCCAAAAGCCCGAATTAAAAAAACTAAAAGACTCATTGATGAGATGTGGTAAAGAGTAAATCCGTCTGAAACGTACTGTATAGAGCAGGGAATTCAACAGGAGGCCAAATCAGGCCCGCTGGTGAGCGGGTTCATTTTTAAATAAACTAGACTTTAAACTGTAAAACAAACCTACTTAATGACAAGAACTGCTGGATTTATGGCCCCTGACCTCTTGTCTTTCAGTAACTGTGGCCCCCTGAGCAATTTAGTTGAATAGCCCTTGTATAGAACATGAGCGAAAACTCCAAATGATGGAAGTTGTACCTTGACTCTTCTCTGAATAGTGCTGATGTCGGGCCTCTCGTTACTACTGCTGTCCAGATGTCTGAGGAAAGACAAAGAAGAGGGCGATGAGGACAGGGCGAGGGCGTCGGGGGGAGGGAGGGATACTGATATCAGTTTGCTGAAACATAGAACGTCAAAGAGGTGGCGTAACAGCCAGTCATGCCAGGCTATAAATACTGTCAGCGAATCTGGTTATCAGGTGGTTTGGGTATTCACCCCTTCAGACTTTAACCTATTGACCCTGTTGTTCTCTCTCCAATCTCTGCCCGCACGTTTTCAACCAGGCTGCAGGAAGCAAAGAGCAGCGGAGCTGGCGCAGGAGACAGTGAGGAGCAGAAGAGGGGTCGAAGATCGCAGTTCTTACTTGTAAAGTTCGGCCAAGAAAATGTCCAAGCCTTGAAGTTCCTCGAATAATGCTGGAAAACACACACAAAGAGAATTAAACTTTACCTAAACGTCTTTATATAATTCAAGGGCGTGATTTAAAAACTGTGTGATACAGGCATATCATCTTATGATTGTCTATTGTTGATTGTTCAAGAATATTCTACTGTTGCTGTTGTCATCATTCTTTAGTTTGTAGCCAGGTCTCTCTTGTAAAGGAGTCCTCGAGGCTCAATGAGATTAACCTGCCTAAATAAAGGTTGAATTAAATATGCTAACAATTATAATGACCAATTGATGATTAGTAAAGTACAGAAACAGATCAGGTGGTATCCTTCCACAACAATAACAAATGAATAAAAACAGCTGTGACTGAAAGTAAAGAAAGCTCCAGTTTTGGCTCATCGGTCTCAGACATTGTGGGGGTTGGAATCATGAATCATGGTGCATTCCTGCTTGCCCCCACTCCCCCCGACCCCAGCTCTTCTTTTCATAGGACTCAAAACGTGATGGAAGCTTTGATCAGAAAGTTAAGTATCTTAACTAGGCCTGAAACGATGATAAATTTTGCTGGGCGATTAATTGTCTCAGAAGTTATTGCGATAAACAATAATATTGTTTGAAATTTGACAATTAGTAATTGTCAAATTTAAGAAGAAATGTTGGTTAATTTTTGTGTGTATTACCTTTTTTTTCAGTACGTATAACACTGTTTGAACCGAAGGATGGATAGTGAGGGAGCGAGCAGCATGTCTCTTTAAGAAAAATGGGAGGGAGGCCCCTTGACATGACATGGGCTGTCTCCATTTTTTTTTTTTTCAGTTCTCAAAATGGCGGACCTCGGTGTGGTTTGAGCTCCTTAGCATAGAAGGTTTGTCACACAAAGCTTTTAATAATAATAAAAATAATAATAATAAGTAAGCAAGTTCTCAGCTTCTTTTTCAGAGAAAAATGTTTTAGATGAAGGCACGGGTTTCAACCATGAAGTTTGGAGCTTTGACATGACGGAGGTTTTTTCCTCCCCAAGGTCGGCCTGTTAGCTTAACTCGTAGCTTAGCTTCTCAGCTTAGCTGCTTTTAACGATACAAAAACGTGATTTGGGACAGTTAAAACAGATTTTAAAAAAGAAATAAGAAAGGGAGGGGTCAGCGAAGTACACCGGAGTTGAGCCTTTTGTCATCCAGTGTCTTCAGTAGAAAGAGAGACACACGAAATGATAACGCCGATAAATTAAAAGGAGGTCGATAATTTTCATTTTTCATGCGATTTATTATTTATTGTCTATCGTGACAGGCCTAATCTTAACCTTGGAGTTTAGCTTGAATAGTTTTCTTGGCTACTTTTCAACCATCTGAACTATCTATCTCTGTGTTTTTCAACCACTGTGCCTAGGCACACTAGTGTGCCGCGAGTGATCGTCAGGTGTACCTTGGAAATTATCAAAAAAGCCCCCCCCCCACACTCTTTCTACAACCTCTTTAAATTTAAGACCACATTGTTGTGGTACTGTTCGGGTGTATTTTTGAAGACATGTTAAGTGCAAGTTGAAATAAGAAATATAACATATGATAAAAATACATTTTTGTGTTTATTTCATTCCTATTCAAGACACTTTGATAAGAATGACTATATATTTAATATAGGCGGATACAGTGTTTTTATTTTTACAATTTTGGTTGGTGGTGTGCCTCGGGATTTTTTTCAATGAAAACACTGTGCCTTGGCTCAAAAAAGCTTGAAAAACACTGGTCTATCTGACTACTGGTTATCAACCTGGGGTTGCATGTGATCTTGCATCCATGTCCTGGGAGGTTGTCCATAGTCCCAGAAACCTTATACTTTTAATAATGTTGACCACCAGCAAAACAAGAACACAAAGCAGATGGTCTTGTAGCTTTAAGCTTTATAATCACTGTTCTGAGCTCCTCAGGCAGCTCTGGCCGTAGATTCCTCTGCTCCACGGTTAGTGTGGCGCACTCAACCGTAACAAACAGCAACAGGTTTGTTCCTTTTTAATTTGATGGGTTTATGATTATTGATCAATAACAATATCAAAAGGTTTGAGGTGCATGCGATACCGATCTGGGTCTATTTGCTTGAAACATGACAATAATTCAAAGATCAATATTCTCTTTAAAGATACCAACAAATCTGTACACATCACACCGCCATACACATCGCATCAGTCCAATTATGTCCAATGAAGTGGAAAAATCCATAAACATGTTGCACCGCCGTATAAGTAGCATCTATTATGCGTCACCACTGACGCGTCGCGTATGTTACGCGTCACCGCTGACAACCCGGAAATGCGGGCCGTGTTTTGCCAAAATTGGATTGGCTGCCAAATGGCCACAGGAGCGTGCACGGAAGGACTTTAACAAGATTAACACTTAAAAACAATTATTTGTTTGCTGAAAATTATAGCAAAGATGTGTCTGAGCTGAACTTTTCCTTAATAAATGCACGTACCGTAATGGTCAAATCTGCTGAATTTAAAAAATACCGTACGGTAGTTTCGCTGTCTCAAGCGTGCATGAGCAGACAATGGAAACCGTGCATTTCTTTCAAATTTAACAAGATAAACACCTTGAAAAATATATTTGTTTGCTGAAAATTATGGCAAAGATGTGTCTGAGCTGAACTTTACCTTAATAAATGCACGTAATGGTCAAATCTGCTGGATTTAAATAGTTTCGCTTTGTCGGTTCTTTCAAACGTGTGCGCGCGCAGCGAGCTCCAGAGAGGAGGAGGCCGGGTTTGGACGGACCAAGTCCGATCAGAGGTTGCTGCAGTCGGACACGAGCTGGGAACGCTCGGTGGACTCTCTCCCCTAGCGGCCGAAAGTGGTACTGCGCCCCTAGCAGCCGAAAGTGGTACTGCTCCATTTTTACCGTCAGAATTAATGGAAACGGTCATATCTCAGCCAAAAATTGGTCTAAAAATATGGGGAAAAAATCCATAAATGTGTTGCTTCGCCATATAAATCGCAGGACATGCTAATTAGGCAAAAAACGGCAACTTATATGCCAAAAAATACGGCATACTATTTTAGCTTATCTTGGTAAAATAAACAACAAATGTTTTTTCACAATATTTATTTGTACCGATAGTACCGGTAAAGGTCTAATTCGACAGAACAAGTTCACCCATGGCTATTTGTTGTTTATTTATTGCATAAAGATGGAATCACTGGGCTGAATATCGATCACCGTTTGATATTGTTATTGATCAATAATCATAAACCCATACATCAAAAATAACTACCGGTAAATACAAATAGTTTTGCTGCATGAGAACTTTTTTTTTTTTTAAGTATAAAATGTGCAGTATTTCTGAAGGTTTGTACAGACACTCACAGCTCTTGTCGGTCCAGACATGCAGCTCCTGAGCCAGTTCAGGTATAACCAAGAACGTCCTCCAGCCTTGACGTTTCTTGGACTTGAGGATGTCTCCAAAGATGTGGTCCCCAATGTACAAAATGTCCTTCCCTTTGGCCCCCAGCAAGTCACACACAATGTCTGAAGAACCTTGAGAAGAATGACATTTTCTTAGTTGCATATTTTGCATTTTTGGCTCCTAAAATAAAAAAAATTAAAAAAATTCAATGAGAGAGTAAAGGACTTACCTCCGGAGTACACTATTCCATGCTGCAGGGGTCCTGTGTAGGTTCCTATTTTTAGGCGTCCTGTAGTCTGGAATGAGGAAAACGTCAGATTTGTCTAACATAAATGAGGTCGGAGTTGTTTCAATGCTGCTTTACGAGCTGCGTTGGACTCGTGACATCTCGAGTCATTTTTCCAGCTCACAGCAGAACATCTACAGAGTCATGTTTTAATAACGTGCACAGACTGTGACCCTCAAGTCGTACACACAGGTGTGTGCTCCTATTCTTCTCACCGTGTCGACTTGTCGGAGCACCGTCCCCTCCCCGAAGAACAGCGGCTTCCTGGCATCCACAAGGATCAGATCAAAGTAAGACTGCCAGGGTCGGTGGGCAGTACCCGGCTGTGGATGGAACAAAGACAAACAGGTGCATGTCCACATGTTAATATGATGGACACAATTTTTACCCTTTTCTCTGCTATTTCAGCAGAACTTAATATTACCTTTGGGCCGTGTGGGAAGTCAAACAGGTAAGTCATAATTTTCTGTGAGAAAAATCAACATAAAGTGTCAAGTCAAGTCAAATTCAGCTTTGTTTAAACGTAAAGGAGCTGGTTTTTACTCACGTGTGTGTATTTGTAGTCACTGTTGGTTGCCAAGAAAACTTTGGCCACTTCATTCATCCGGCTGAGGAGGAGAGGAAGCTTCCCCTGATGAGAACAGAGGTCAAAAAGAGAAAAGCATCTTTCAGAGCCAGCCTCTTCACGGAGTGGCAGACACTCTGCTGAACCCTGAGGACTTACATCTCTCACCACGTACTTCTCCAAGTTCTCAGCGGTCTTCACCTTCAACGTTCCCTGTGATGAGAAACACGAAAGAAAAATTAACTACCGGTACTGCAAAGACCATCCACAGGCATGGCTAGTGTAGCGTCCAACCAATGTCCCTAAAAGGACAGAACATCCTCAGAGACGCTGTGTTTCTTTTAACCCCTCTCTTTATGAGCTAATCTACAAATCCGGATGAGTTGAGATACCCTGACCTGACCACCCACAAAACACAGACTGTATCATTATTAACCCTCTGTGTTAATAATAACCCTTTGCACTAATTAACCCTTCTTCCTGAGAAGACAGACGTTTAGTCTCCAAGTGAAGTCAATATCAGCAACTGACAGAACCTGATCACGACCTCAGGATAACAGAACTATGGTTGCCGTAGTAAAGAAGGAAGTATACCCACCAGTTGTACAGAAGCTTCAAAAAGACCACCTGGTATTTTCAATGTGTGTGTCAGGAAGCAAACTTGTATTCTGCTAAGTGAATGGTGTTTATGTAAAAACAAGGTGTTACCATTTTCAACAAAAGCCATTGTGTTTCCTTTTTAAAGAATTTGAGAGGAGTGTATAATTAAAATTAATCAAGCAGCTTGTTCAAAAAAACGTTCAATACAAAAACAACTGGACTTTATTTGTAACAGAAGACGTTCGCTCCTCATCCGAGGAGCTTTCTCAATTTGAAGAGCAGAGAGTGTGGGGTTCAGGTTTTAAAGGCTGGGATAAGATACACTGTACACACATATGGAAGATTGACAAATCATACCTCACACCTTAACAGTAGGGGTTTCTGAGGGTCTTTGTTACCGGTAGTCTAATTCACAGATGAGGCTACTCTGTTCCCATCAGGTGTGAAAACTGGCTGGGAATCAGTCCTAAAGCTGCATTATACGTGTAGTGGGCATGACCGTGTCCACTTTGATACACCTGTGTATTTTTGAACTGTTCCAGAGATGACCTTTACTGACCTCTCAGTAAAGCAAGACATTTACTACAAATTATTCCATTAGTTGTAATCTGAGAACATAGTCACCAAAAGAGACTATTTCTATCTTTGATTTTATTCTGATGTGATCAAAAGAATAACTTTTGTCATTTTCATGATATATGTTATGCTGTGTTATTCTTTTAATATGGAGTATTACTGTGTTACTTGACCATATAATGGTGTCAGAGTTGAATTTTATGTCAAACTGTGCTTTTCAGATTTGTTTTAGAAGTGTTAAGACGCTAATCCAAGTGTTTTTCCTCTTGGAGTCTATGAGTCTGTCTTTTCCTAAACATTTCCCTCTGCTGCTGGCTGTAACCTTGGGTCGTGATAACGGCAAGAGAACTCCTCGACTGGTCCACGGACCAATGAAAAATAGACAAGTCTCTCTCATCTCTTTGATCCTTCTATTAAGTTCTAAGCTGTTGCTGGAACTGATGAGTCTGCTGGGATCAACTTCAAAGAGATGTGAACTTTCCCAAAGTAGCTGGATGAACTCAGTCACACGCTAAGGACACGTCATCCAGTTAAGGACTAATAACATGCTGTTATGAGTCCACTTCGAACGAGCGTAAGCTCAAAACTTTGTTTATTCCTTCCTGGAATAAGTTTATCTTGAAGTCAGAGGCCAGGAGCTGACGCATTTTCTGATGACCAACGCGAAACCAGGAGACGTTGAAAACGTAAACTAGAACCAGCTCGGACGGGCTGGGCCTGAAGGACTCTGTGCATCTGAAAGGCTGGTGTCATTTCTTTATCAGACTCGTCGTCGAAGGTAAAGAGCTGTTTACAAACGTACCTGGATTTTAGCAGAAGTCTAATGGGAAGTGTCACTTCTGGTAACATGCTCAAGACAATTTCCTTTAAACCATCTCTCCATCTTTCCTCCTATTTCCTTTTTCCCTCAAGTCTAAGCTGAAAACTAATTAAGCTAAAGAGCCCTCAGACTAAATATGTTTAACATCCAGTATTTATGTCTGTTGTGTTACATTCAAGTGTGCTGACGTGTTAAAGATAAGAAAGTGAAATCATGTCAATCAAGTGTAATGGTGTTAATTTAGTTGATTTATTTTAAATAAATGATAGTGTCTTTGACATATCAAACTAAGTTAACGTCTCTGTCACTTAATGGCTTTATTTATTTATCCATCATAAAGATCACAGAAATATTGGGTAAACTGAAAAAGAAAAGAATCCGTGAAATTACTATTCAATCTGAATAAGTAAATTAATTAAGGATAAAGAGGTCAGCTTAATACTGACCCCTGCTAAAATCCTTAACATCTGGGTGGCACCGTATGTGTTTAAAGACACAATATATGGTCTCCCTCATGTTTACTTCATACGTTTTTGAAAGTTTGAAAGCAGTTTGTTCACACCCACAGTTGGTAGCTGCATTTGATTGGTTAAGATGAGGGGCACGTTCATTTCGTGTGTCAGGTAAGCCGACACGTGAAGTTGGGGTTGGTGAGCAGTCTCGGGTGGAGGAAGTTGACCGAAGCTGACAAAAGTGGGATGTCTGTGTGGAGGGTTGGCTCTGAGCCAGCACAGAAGTCCGTAGGACTCTGAGCCGGTCAGCTGAGAAATGGAGAGAAGTCCTTAAAGTGTAACTCACCCCAAAATTAACTTTTTTAGCTGATAAACTCCCAAGAATGTGTTTAAAATGTTTTATAGCGCTAGGTCTGTGTTAATTTTCATATATTTGTGCGTATTTGTTTAAATCGGCAATATTTGGTCTAAAAACGTGTTTACGGTAGTCCTATGGGTTGAACTGGTGAATTACACCTTAATTTTCTGATTGGTTTAGGATTCTCACTGTGACGTGTTTTCTCACTCTGTCGTCACGAAAGTGGTTCAAGCAGAGCCAATCCCCTGCAGAGATGGAAGGTCCTCGCTGCAGTTCATATCTTATATACTTCCTCAGACGGCTGAGACGAGCCGGTCTGAGCAGCCCAGTTCTCACCTCGTTCTACAGGTGTGCAGTGGAGAGCATCGTGTGCTCCAGCATCAACGTGTGGCATGGAGGCTGCACAGTTGAAGAAAGAAAAGCTCTGCAGAGAGTGGTGAAGGCTGCACAGAAGTCTGTTGGAGTCAGTCTCCCCACCATCACAGACATTTACACCTCTAGATGCAGGAAAAGAGCCACCTGTATCATGAAAGACCTCACTCATCCAGCACACTCACTCTTTGCCCCACTCCCCTCAGGACGGAGGTTGAGGAGCATCAAGTGTAGAACCACTAGACTGAGGAACAGCTTCTACCCTGAGGCTGTTAGACTCATGAATAAATAAAAATAAAATTAAAATAAACACTGCAAAATATCACATCATGGTGATGCTGATATGTTTTCTTGTTGCTGTGTTCATCTGTGACCATCTGTGACCATCTGCTCATACAAACTCATGTTCGTGCTGCTGTTTATTCCCACTATATTAGGCTTAGTGTATTACTAGTTGATGTTTTTCTTAGTTAGTTCTCGATGTTATTACTGTTTTTCTCTTTCATTTGTTGTTGGATGTAACTGGGACCTCGTGTACATAATCTCGTTTTCATCTCATGTACCACATGCGGTGCAAATGACAATAAAGACTCTCTGACTCTGACTCTGACTCTGATATGGAAGTGGTACATTGCACTCCGGAAAAGTACTGCAAAGAAGCAAATTATAGTTTTCGGAATGGCAATAGTTATTTGTATGTTTTAACTTATTTATTTTAGGAATACTTTTCACTACATCGAAACTATTTGGTTGTATTGGTTTTCTTATTGTGCGATGGACGAGTGATGCATAAATGACACGATAGGGCAGTGGTGTAGGAACGGGTTTGGGATCCGACAGACCCAGGTTCAATCCCCTGTCACAGCATATCTTGTATTATTTTTTATTTTTATTTTTTTTTACGCCTTTTGTTTCGGATAGATCGGGTGAGTACATAATTATTCTTTGTTGTTGCTTGTTGTTTATTACTAATGTAATTTTAACATTCAGAAACAATAACAGTCTCTCGTCCTGGCCACACCTCCTCGCTCAACCCCCACCCGCCTCCCCCTCCTTTAGGCGGTGTCTGTTGACACTCCCACTTTGTTGCATTTTTTTTAAATTTTGTCTTGGGGGCGGAGCTACCGTTTCACAGTGGGGTGAGCCGCTCTTTAACTTGCTCAGAAACCCCGGAGCAATGGTGTTGTCTTGCCGAAGGAAACGCAGTTCTGAGGAAAGATATCCCTTCTTGGGATGGCTTTCACCGCACATCCATTGTGGTAACGAGATGGACTACCGGTACTCCCAGTAGGAGAAACGTCTTTCTTCTGATGAGAAGAACTCAGTGCCAACTCGAGTTCTGTTAGAATTTACAATTAGTTCACAAATCTGAGGTAAAGTTTACCTAATTTTAACATTGTCCAAATTAAATATTCCTCTTCTCAAAGTCTTTAGACTATTTACATATTTCACTTTCTGAAATAATACTATTTGTTATTCATTCATATTTCATATTATGACAAAAATTCTGTAAGAATAAAAATAGCTAAATCTATCACAGTACTGTACAAAGTCAGAGACTTATTGAATGATAAAGCTCTGTATTTGATGTATAACACAATCATTGTCCCACACTAAATCTATTGTAATGAAATTTGGGGGAAAGTGTGTGAAACAATTACAAAGCCTATTTTTGTTTTACAGAAAAGAGCTGTAAGAATTATCACTAAAAGCATTACTGTCATCCATCAAGCACATTATTTTATCAACTGAAGTTATTGAATTCCATGAATTGGTAGATTATAATATTTTATCAGTAATGTATAGGGCTCAAAATAACACATTACCTTTAAATATCCAAATAAATTTTGTTAAAAGACAAAGTTGTTATAATCTTAAGGGGACAGAGATATTTGTAAAACCAAAATTCAGAACTAGTTTATATTT
>JBBPBX010019140.1:24629-44766 GCA_038048925.1 Garcialebias charrua
ATACACAGTATATATATATTTGCCATTATTTCACACTGTTTATTGCTCACGAGCTGAAAATAAACGTTCCAGAATTGTGTATTTAAATGACCAGATTCTTGTGTCTTTCTTTGAGTGAGGGGGATTACAATATTGTTAAAGGGCTTTCATTAGAACTTTAATAAAGGTCTATCAACATTTATTACATAACCTTGAATGGTTAGCGTAAACACCTGTTAAAAGGTGTTCAGACCTCTCAAGCATTACCCCTACACTAGCAACGATTAATACTGGCTCAAATTATTACAGTTTAATCTATACACGAAAAAAAAAAAAACTATTTCATGTCCCCCCCCCACCCCCAAAAAAGTTACATCTGGATTGAAGATGTCTGATATGGGATACTGAGACTACAGAGAGTAGACAGAACGCTGACTTAATCCTCATGTTACTCCACATCATACATTAAAGAGCAGCACGCTGAACCTTTGGTTTCCTTTGAACCAATAAAGAGTCGGCGAGTGTTTGTGTTAGAGAAAAGCCCGTGCACAGCTGCTAAGACACTGTTTACGCCACAGAGTGCTCTATAAATGTGTGTTTGAAAGAAAGAATATTCAATTTGAGCTGCTTTCTAAACTAGCTGAGATTTCAGAGCTTGGATGAATGAAAGCTTAAATAAAGCTTAGACTGAATTCTGTTCAGGTCGTCAGGCAATAATTTAAAATGCCAGCCTGTGACTCTTGAGGTAGTTTAGAACCATTACGTCATCCTTATTTTCATCTTCAAGCATTTGTTTCCAGAATTTGGCGAGTTTAAATATATATGAATTCTTCCATCAGCGACTGAAATGTTCCAACACACTAGCAGGACATCCTCAGCGTGCATCGCTTTCAAAACCTGTCTTGTTATTTATCTTTCATTGTATTAAGCTATCGCCTCATTTATTTGCATCTACATGTAGATAATGATGATCAACTGACCAGTGAGTACAGAGTGCAGTGATGGGTACAGTAGTTACAACAAGTTATGAATCTTAGCGTGCCATGGTAGACGGCATCCAACATCTGCAAGGAGCTGGCAGGGGCATTCATGTACGGTAAATAATGTCACCATAGTCAATGGCCGGTAGGAAGGTAGTGGTTACAGGGCGTTTTCTGGCATTCAGAGTTAAGCAAGATCTATTTCTGAAAATTAAACCCAGTTTTAATTTCAATTTCTTTTTAAAGTTTTCTATATGTGGTTTAAACGAGAGATGTGCATCAACCAAAATTCCCAAGTATTTGTAAGAATCTATAGCCTGGCCCTCGCCTTCCTGCACAGCTCCGCTCAATTCTCATTTCCCTTCACTGCACAGTCTGGGACTTCCCCCATCCACAAGGATTTCTCCGGTAGATTTTTGTTCGGACCAATCAGAGAACAGAAGGCGGAGTTTTGAACGACGTCGACTGACGTCGTCATTCAAAATGGCTGCCGCCACGAAGGAATTTTCAATAAAACAAGGTAAAAAACTATTATTTCTCTGCTGAGAAAAATATATTTCTTAGCTGACGTTATATCAGAAGTGTTCCTGAGCAATCAGAGAGCAGAAGGCGGAGTTTTGAACGATGTCGACTGACGTCGTCATTCAAAATGGCTGCCGCCACGAAGGAATTTTCATCAAAACAAGGTAAAAAACTATTATTTCTCTGCTGATAAAAAATATATTTCTTAGCTGACGTTATATCAGAAGTGTTCCTGAGCTTAACAGTTCCTAAATCAATTCACGAAATGGTCAAATCTGCTGGATTTAAATAGTTTCGGTTTGACATTTTCCAAACAGCCTCGGGTGCGCTACGAAAATAAATGATAAAAAATCGAATTTTATCTCAAATGTTTCATCCAGGCCAACAGTCAGTAAATTAGAGCCATATAATTACACACTGGTAGCATAAAAAATATCCACCGAGTGGTTTCTGAGCTATTTATCTGAATAGCCTGGACCTCGCCAGGCTAAACTAACAAAACTCCGCCTTCTGTTCTCTGATTGGTCCATTCAAAAATCTCCAGGAGAAATCGTTTCTCTATGGAGAAAGTCCAGACCCTAGTCTGAAGCGAAGTGAAGGACAGGGTGTGGTTTTAACCAGGCTAAAGAATCTACAAACTCAATAGAAAATCCGTGCATGGATGAGATATGAGGAAGAACTGCTGGCACGACTGTTTGAAAGCAACACCGCTTTGGTTTTATCAGCACCAGTTTGAGATGGAATAAGTCTGATTGAATGATGTCAAATGCAGACTGTAAAAGCTGGAAAACTTTAGCAGCTGTGTTAGCTCGATAATAAACAATTGTATCGTCAGCATAGAGGTACAAGGATGTGTCGGGAAGGTTTTGACCTACACTAATTGTACAATTGTTAAAAGAAAATTGTAAAAAGAGTGGGTCCTAAAACCGAGCCTTGTGGGACACCATTAAGTAACAGTTAGGTACAGTAGCTAGATAAAGTACAGTTATGTCGAACGCATTGCCTCTGATCTGAGAGATAGTCTGAGAACCAGCTAACAGTGTGATAGGAGAAGCCAATATCTGAGAGCTTGTGGCATAAGATGTCATGATCTACAGTATCAAAGGTTTTGGACATGTCTAAGTAAAGTGCAGCACAGTAAAAACTTTAAAGGTACTGAATGCTTTTTATGAATATTCCTAAACCAAATATGACAGATTACGGTTTAATTAAATCAGAATAATGACTTTTGATAGTAATCAGTGATTATTTAATTTGTGGATTCCTGTTCATTTCAGTACCCACAGCTAAAATGACCCGCTTTAAGATCTAGTTTCTTGCAGATTCAGACTTCATACGAGACATTTCGTCTTTTTTTTTCTTTTTTTTTCGCACTGCATTTGCACTGAACTGGTAAGAACAAAAATGCTTTCATAACAAAAATGCTTTTATAACAAAAAGGCGTAAAATAACAGAAAAAATATATCCAGAGTATTTTAATTTAGGCCAAACAGGTTATTTAAGTGACGTTACATTGATGTAGAGCACATTTAGTCGGATCAAACTACGTTCAGCATGGTACCAGACCTGAATGTTTGATTTACGTGCCTCAGAAATCCTCTGTTGTTGATTTTTTTTTTTTACCTTGAAGTGGACCCAGTCCACGGCATCCCGGACGTCCTGGAACATGCTCTTGTAGGACATGAACAGGTCACCATCTTTGAAGCCCGTTTCACAGCTGCGAAAGGGGAGCAAAGAGACACACGAGCACAGCCGTCGGACAAGCCAAATCTTTACAAAGGGTTTTTATAAAAATCGTGACATTTGTTGTTGTTTTTTTCTGTTTGCTTTTAAATGGGATAGCCTTCCCTTGTTGGAGGGTCCCCAGCCAAACAGGAAAGCATTCTCCCCCTAAAAGACCAACAACCAGGTTTCAGAGGACAAAGGACATGCAACCATTCCAGATTACATTCTCAAAAAAATTAAATAATAAATATATACATTACAGGCCATTAATCTTCTTTACAGAAGCATTTAGAAAACTACATGAAATGATTTCCGTCTGTGTTGACTGTTATGACGGGTACCCACCGAACGCGTTTCGGGCAGCGGAAGCGGCCGGTTTACATTGAAAGTCTATGTGTAATTAAGTCTATGTTTTTGGCAGCACGGTGGCACAACTAGTAGAGCTGCTGCCTCTCAGCGAGCAGGTCCCTGGTTCAAATCCCAGTCCGGGGGTCTTTCTGGGTGGAGTTTGCATGTTCTCTCCGTGCATGCGTGGGTTTTCTCCGGGTGCTCCGGTTTCCTCCCACAGTCCAAAAACATGCATGTTAGGCTGATTGGTAACTCTAAATTGACCCTGGGTGTGAGTGAGACAGGTCCCTCTTGTAAATGAGTCCCCGTGGCTCAACGAGGCTAGCCTGTATAAATAAAGATTGAATGAATGTGGAGACGTGTCGAGGCGCGGCGAATCGTGAAACGGCGCGTTTTGAGCGTTTCAAGCGGTGCGGCAGCGCGCAGCAGTTCTTTTCCGCGCATGCGACGCGTCCAAAGCCGGCGAACGCTTCGAGCAGCCAAAGTTCAAATATTTGAACTTTGGCTGCTCGCCGCGTCGCAGCAACCAATCGGGAGAGACTCTGCTATGTGATGACGCAACAACGACGGGACTTTTTTTGGACTTTTTAAACTCACCCCATCAAGCCTCCATGAAGAAACCAGCCTCCGGTAAGAAACTTGGCATTTTTACAGTTGCCGCTGTCCGCTCGAGCGTACGATCACCCCAAACATAAAAAAAACTTTTAATCTCAACAAAGACTTTCGGAGCTGCAGTTCGGCTCGTAGAAAACCCACTCAAGTAGTAACGAGGCTCACGTACAGCTGATTTTATCTGCCCGGTGTACAAGAATAAACCGGAAAAGGAGCCAGACGCTCCTCCCACTGCGTGTCATCAGACGCGTTTTCAGTGTGAACAGATTCTGGTGACAAGCGGCCAAAAGGGTGCGGCAAGAGCGTTTTTGACGCTCAAGACGCGTTCGGTGGGTACCCGGCATTAGTAAAGAAACTTTAAACACCATCTCATTTTACTGTGAATCCATGCTCTGATAACGTCTGATACAACAAATTAATACCTTATGTTTAATAAAAGCATGAAATCCCATTTGATGACCATTTTAAAAGAATTAGCTGGAATTAGAATTCAAGACACCAGGAGATTTCCATGCTTTAGGACTCATTTTTGCCCCCGTGTGGCTGTTTGTGTCATCATGCAGCGCTCAGAAACGTGTTGTTAAATGACACGTCTGTAAAATAAAACCGAAACTTTCTTACCTTTTGTATCTGTCACAGTTGGAAAAGAAATCCACAAGGCATGCAAAAAGGTAGGTTTCTTTAAAACAAAGAGACAGTTAATGGTTACAAAACAGTTTGATCAAATAATTTGAAAACTTTTTTGGAAACGGTTTCACCATCTCCGTTTTCGCAGACCTTACCTGGCAGGTTGAACAGTGTGTTCAGGATATAAAAACGCTCCGTATCGTCCCTCTGAATGAACTTATTCGGGTACCGTTCACGTATTTCTGGGCTGGAAAAACAAACAAGACGAAACAGGACAAAAATGTTTTTTTTGTTTTTGTTTTTAATGTGCTTTTTTTAATCTGTAGTAGGTCGAACAAAGCAAGCAGAAAGAGCCAACTTACCCTCGAAGGAAGTTGAATCCATGGACGCAAACCAGGATATTACCATAAGCATCAACTTTAAGGAGGTTTCCATACATGGTATCAAACACCAGACCCCTGAAAGTGGGAGGAAAAAAAACTGCAAGTCAGAAACAAACTGTTGTAGCATGGATTGTTTATTTATTTTTTTATTACAGTATTTAAATTTAAATTGTAGACAAGAGAAGTGCAGCTGGACAGCAAAGGGTTAACACTCCACAAAGCTGATGCAGCAGGAGGAGAAATGTGTGGGTGGCAGAGAGTAGAGATCATGACAGGCTGCAGAGGGAGCTTCTCCCTGCACCTGTGGGCTGCACACAGGTGCAGCAGGTGCTAAATCATTTAAAATAATTTATTTTAAACAAACAACCCATGCTGCTCGTGTGGCTCATCCATCAATCAGCCAATTGTGTGCCATGTCAACTCTTACTTTGAAAAAAAAAAAAAAAACTTGAAAGAGCGAGTCCGCGAAAGTCGAACGGCAAAGTAGCGAGGGACTACTGTATTCATAAAGTTTGATTTATAAACAGAGCTTTTTAACTCTGATTCTCAGATTTTCTTTTGACTCCAACTAAAAGGTCAAAGGAGGAACTAAGGGTCAAAAGTGTTAAAAGATTAAAGCAAAAACTATTAGCAGTAGCTGCCCATTAGCCTGACAACTGGCCTGTCAGTGAGACACGTCTGACCTGGTGGGAAATGATGGATCGTATACGAAGCTGAGCAGCTCCTGGGGGTAACCGATGGAGACGAGGCGTTCCACCGTCAGCTCAAAGCCCAACGACTCATACTCAGGTGACTTGTACACTGAAAGAGACACACAAAAGCATTTCAGCTTATAGGCAAAAACACAACACTTTCTCACTATACAGTACAATGTTAAAACAAAACTAATAAAAAAAAAACTTTCCATTATTAACAAATGTTCCCATATGGACAGGGCCCTGTCCATTAAAAAAATATATATTTTTTTACAACATTCAACCGGGAACCAAATGGAAGAGATCGTTGTCTCAAACACCGTTTCTGTGTGGACACAAAAGTAAAACAAAGCAAAACCAAAAAAAAAAAACCTTTCCATATTTACAAATGTTTCCATTTGGACAGGGCCCGGTCCATTAACTATCACCATTTTTACAACATTCAACCGGAAACCAAATGAAGAGATCGTGGTCAATCCGTGTATGGTTCGTGGATTGTGGTCTTACCTGCTGGTGACAAAATGAGGCATTTTAAATTATTTTTCATTTTATATAGACATCACATTGTGAACTGAACTTTTTGGTTTCCTACAGGAAATTAAAAACCATTGAGAAAAATGCCGTCTGTTTACAGAATGCATTATCAGAAAAATGTGGTTTTAATACTTCGTATCTCTGAACATATGATGCAAACACGCTTCAACATTCTACAACTCGTTGATTAATAAGGAAAAACAAACCTTTTGCTTGAGAAACCCCCAGTAAAAGACATTTTGTTCAATTCACAAAAAAATGTTCAAGAAATATAAATGCTAAGTAAAAACCTGCTAAATGTAGAACGTTATACACACTTTAACCTGCAATCATGTATAATAAAAATAGCATGTGTGACACACAAAAGGTTTCATAAAACAGGACTTTGTTTGTTTCCATAATTTAATAATAATTTTCCTGAGTTATTGTGTTTGTTTGCTCATGTTGTACAGCAGGCAAGTGACTTTTCCAAGTTTATCTCTTTTACTTGAGACCAGGGGCCTCATGTATCAACCGTGCGCACGCACAAAAACATTGCGCACGTCACTTCCCACGCAAAGTGGCGTATGTATCAAATCTGATATGAACGGGAATATCTGCGCATCCACGTACAAATCCACGGCTGCTCCCCTGCTTGCGTACGCACGTTTCTGTGGTTATATTTCCTTTGGCGACACTTACAGGTTATTCAGAGAAACTGTGTCCATGATATGAAAATAATCATAAATCCCACCAAACACACATGATTAACAATTATTACATCCACATGGACGCAATTAGATGAGTGGATATAAAAGCATGCGCCAAATAGTGGCAACGATATTGACAACAATGAGATGTGATTTCTTTAAATAAGAAGTTAACCAAGCTGTACCAACACGCCTACGTTTAGGTCAGTGTGTAGCGCGGTTGCCTTTAGTTCCAAAGGTCATGAGTTCGAATCTCGCATGGTACAACGTTTCTCTTTTTTTTTTTCGTTCCAGATTTAAATACACATGAAAACTATTTACAAAACAAGAAATCGTCTGCTTCCTTTCATTTCATGTATTGTTCTATTTCTTGTTGTTTTATTAAATAGTTTTCCTGTGTTCTTTAAATCTGGAATGAAAAAAAAAAACGTTGTACCAAGGGGGAGTCGATCTCACGACCTTTGGGACGAAGGGCGGGCGCGCTCACCACTAACCTATACAGGCATGTTAGAGCAGATGGGTCAACTTCTTGTTTAAAAGTGGATGGTATGTTTTGCGCTAGGCGTGCCGAATAAAACCTTTTTCCGTGCTTCTCTGCCTCACTCAGAAGTGATTCCTGTTCACAGTCCGTGAAGTTCCTCTTTTTTCCACGTTCCGACATGATTTGCAATGGAGCAGAGACGACATTCCTGTCGTGCATGGCATATTTGAATGACTTTGCATATTCATACGGAGGCGTGTCAAAGGCGGAGTCGGCCACTCTCTCATGTGCGCTCAGTTCCACGTTCATCGTGATGTACAAAAGGAATGTGCGTGGATTCAGGTGTACGCAGGGTTTGATAAATCTGGATTTTTTTGTGCGTAGACACTTTTCTGGATTTGTCCGTACGTCACTTTTCAGTAAGAAATCCACGCAAGTCTTTGTACATGAGGCCCCAGGTCTTGTTTCAGTATTTTGATACGGTCTCCTCACTTTCTAGTGGATCCTCCCCTCNTGGTTCCCAACCCTGGTCCTGGAGGAAACCAAGCCTGCATGTTTTAGTTGTTTCCTGCTAATAAAATCATCGAATCAGGTGTGTTTGAGCAGGGAAACAACATAAGCATGCAGGACGGCATTCCTCAAGGACCACAGTTCGGAACCATTGCTTTAGGAGGAAGAGGGAAGGGAAATGATTGTCAGTGTGTTCCCATACAATGGTGAAATTAGTTCTCTGCATTTAACCCATCACACGTGAAGCCCACAGTTTAGCTCTGCGTACGTCCGTACGCGCGTGCTGTACGCAGAGAGTTCAGCCCCACAGCTCAGCGTACGTTCTCGCGTACGTTTTCGCACCAAATTCTTGACGTCATTTGAGCAGCTGCAGCGCAGACCGTTTACCTACGGGACAAATTGAGGTCGCTGATTGGTCATTTGCTGACACGCCTACTGCATTGATTGACAGGTCGGGAAGAAAAAAAGGCGAGAGCTGGCAGCTGCAGCGGTGTTCTGTGTTTATATGTTAATAAAAAGTTATTAAAAAAAAAAAAACAGGGAGCGCTGGTCCTGCAGCCCACACATCAGACCAGCACACCAGGAAATCTCCAGAACCTCCCGCAGCCACGCTGGACCCGAGTTTAATTCGCGCGTGACAAATTCGTTCATTTCTCATCATTTCAGTCATGGAGTCAACGGAGGAGGAATCGATCACCTTTTGGCAAAAAAACAAAAGAAAAGGCCAGATCAGGGATGAAGAAGGGGAATATACTGTAATATATTTGTGTCACATACAAAACAGTCTGGCACCGGGCAGTTTATTGTGCGACACCGCGTTTGCGTATGCGGTCGTAAAATTTGAGCTTTGCGCGTACATGCCCTGCGGGGATACGCTTGTACCTCTGCGTAAGACGTGCATACAGCTGCGTATGGACGTACGCAGAGCTGTACGGGGGGCTTGAGATAAAGTCAGGTGGAGCAGTGGGCAGCTATGCAAGCGGCCTGGGGGGGGAGGGGTAACTGGAAGAACTGCACTGCAGGATGAACAGGAAACCATCTGTGTTCTACTCAGAAAAAGTCAGCGAAAGCGCCAAAGTTGAACGCTGCGTTTTAAATGGAAAAGCATTTCTAAGTTTGGTTAGACCAGAAAGTTCATTCTCAATAGTCCAGGTATCAAATCCGCTCATTCTCCAGATGAACTGATTGAGAATGAGCGGAAGTTTGGTTAGAGTTCCAGGAAAACCGTTGGGTTTAGCCGGGCTCGGCACCCCCCACTCTGTAAACAAACGTCTGTCTCTGCATTATAATCACGTAGCCTCTTGTGGTTCACCCCCTGCTGTTTTCTCACACCGCACTGAGGTTTTGGGCTCTCTGCCCAGCTGCATACATCCCCCCTCCCGCCCATGCTCACTTGTCTTAATCTTCCTGAACATCTGAGATGCTACAGAAATCTATTTTGAGAGGCGTTTCCCCTCAGTCACCTTTGCCATCATCACTTTCTCTGCATTTAGTTCACAGGAGAGCACTCTTGCATGTTGTCCATGTGCCCCCCCCCCCCTTACCCCCACCTCACATAATATAAAGTCGCATCTTAAAACTTATCTCATCTGCTGATTTTGTGATTGAACTCTAAAGCATGTGTCAAAGTTAAAACACAGCTTATTTGTTGTTTAGGACGTCAACAATTTTCTTACTAGCAGCATGGCTTTAAAAACTTTAATAAAGTTTTTTGTAAATAAACTTAAAACAAAGACCTTCAAACTTATTTTATACCTCATTAGATTATTAAAAATTGAAGCAAAAACTAAAGGCTTAAGATTTGATTATTTTATTTATTACCACACACTGGTACAGTTTGTTCCTAAATAGACATGGCATGTTTAAAAAACAAAAAACTGCTGTTTTTAATGACAAAAACATGATGTTACTAAGATTAACCTTTTCTTTGCAACTCAAAAAAAAAAAGTTAATCTCTAAATCAGAAACACAAACACACAACATCCGCAGTCAGCAGTGCATCCTTTTCGCCAGTAACACAAGACGCCACGCACTATTTTAAAAGTTTGGGGTCCGAGCCACAGACTGCAGGGTGATTTATAGAGCTGTTTTTCATTAAAGCCACACTTCAAACTGTGCTCACAGAAAGTTTCACCTTGCATCTGATTCAACTGCAGCACCAGAATAAAAGTGCATGTTTGCAGCAGACAGGAAGCGGTATTCTTGTTGCTTGTTGTGACCTTGACATTCTTTTATTTACTTTATCAGAGTCCTTGCTCCACTTGCAGTAAGCCCCAGCTCGTATCACAATGTCATTACACACAAACACACACCCTGTTACAACTGCAGACATGAGACTTGTGAAATACAGTACCGGCAGTCTCTCTCTACTTTACGGTTTGACTTTGGCGGACTTGCGCTTTTTCAAAGTAAGATTGTACAAGACACAGGATTGTCAACTTTAATATTACCATATTTTCTGGCGTATAAGTCAGGTTTTTTTTGCATAGATTTGTCAGTCCTATGACTTATATGCTGAAGCGACTTATACAAGGTTGTTGTTTTTTTCCATATTCATAACGCAATTTTTGATTGGCGCTTTAAATTTCTAAGAATTGCAACAGCGAGTCCTCCCATGCGTACTTGTTTCACTCAGAGTCAGAGAGTCAGAGTCAGAGAGTCTTTATTGTCATTTGCACCGCATGTGGTACATGAGATGAAAACGAGATTATGTACACGAGGTCCCAGTTACATCCAACAACAATGAAAGAGAAAAACAGTAATAACATCTAGAACTAACTAAGAAAAGCATCAACTAGTAATACACTAAGCCTAATATAGTGGGAATAAACAGCAGCACGAACATGAGTTTGTATGAGCAGATGGTCACAGATGAATACAGCAACAAGAAAACAGATCAGCATCAGCATGATGTGATATTTTGCAGTGTTTATTTTTTATTTTATTTTTTTTTTATTCATGAGTCTAACAGCCTCAGGGTAGAAGCTGTTCCTCAGTCTAGTGGTTCTACATTTGATGCTCCTCAACCTCCGTCCTGAGGGGAGTGGGGCAAAGAGTGAGTGTGCTGGGTGAGTGAGGTCTTTCATGATGCAGGTGGCTCTTTTCCTGCATCTGGAGGTGTAAATGTCTGTGATGGTGGGGAGACTGACTCCAACAGACTTCTGTGCAGCCTTCACCACTCTCTGCAGAGCTTTCCTCTCTTCAACTGTGCAGCCTCCATGCCACACGTTGATGCTGGAGCACAGGATGCTCTCCACTGCACACCTGTAGAAGGAGGTGAGGACTGGGCTGCTCAGACCAGCTCGTCTCAGCCGTCTGAGGAAGTAGAGTCTCTGATGACCTTTCTTGATCAGGCTGGTGGTGTTGTTGCTCCAGCTGAGGTTATCATTCATGTGTACACCCAAGTATTTGTAGCTGGAGACCACTTCCACTGCAGACCCACCTATTTTCAGTGGGGCATGGTTGTGTTTGTTCCTTCTGAAGTCCACAATCATCTCCTTTGTCTTCTTCACATTCATGTGAAGATTGTTCTCTTTGCACCAGCTCTCCAGGTGTTCCACCTCCTGTCTGTAGCTGGACTCATCATTGTTTGTAATGCATCCCACCACCGCTGTATCATCTGCAAACTTAACAATATGACAGCCTGGAAGTGTGGCTGTACAATCATATGTGAGCAGAGTGAACAGAAGGGGGCTCAGCACACATCCCTGAGGAGAGCCAGTGCTAAGGGTTATGGTGGAGGAGGAGAAGTTGTGGATCTTCACGGACTGTGGTCTGTCTGTTAAGAAGTCTAGTACCCAGTTACAAATAGAGGGGCTTAGTCCAAGTGTAGATAGTTTGTCTATCAGAGTTTGGGGGATCATGGTGTTGAAGGCAGATGTGAAGTCCACAAAGAGCAGACGCACGTATGAGTCTTTCTGATCCAGGTGGGTGAGAGCAGTGTGGACCACGGAAGAAATGGCGTCCTCTGTTGATCGGTTCTCACGGTATGCGTATTGATGAGGGTCCTCATTGATGTTGACGGTTGCCTTGATGTGGGACATGACCAGTTTCTCAAAACATTTAGCGACTATCGGGGTGAGGGCCACCGGTCTATAGTCATTCAGACCAGTCACTGTGGAGCTCTTTGGGACTGCTGGTGCAGGCGGAGGAACTCTGGAGAGCTAGCGGCTCCGGACGCAATGGATGGATGGCACTGCATCGCCCAGGCGAAATGAAACGGTTTTGACCATTAAAAAAACGAATAATAAACGCGACGGGTCAGCGGTGACACATAATAAATGTACCTTAAACGCCAAAGCGACTTATGTATGTTTTTTCCTCTTCATGATGTTTTTTTGACCGATGTGACTTATACAAACCCGATTCCAAAAAAGTTGGGACACTAAACAAATTGTGAATAAAAACTGAATGCAATGATGTGGAGATGACAGATGTCAATATTTTATTCGTAATAGAACATAGATGACAGATCAAAAGTTTAATCTGAGTAAATGTAACATTTTAAAGGAAAAATATGTTGATTCAAAATTTCACAGTGTCAACAAATCCCAAAAAAGTTGGGACAAGTAGCAATAAGTGGCTGGAAAAAGGAAATTGAGCATATAACGAACAGCTGGAAGACCAATTAACACTAATTAGGTCAATTGACAACATGATTGGGTATAAAAAGAGCTTCTCAGAGTGTCAGTGTCTCTCAGAAGCCAAGATGGTAAGAGGATCACCAATTCCACCATTGTTGCGCAGAAAGATAGTGCAGCAATACCAGAATGGTGTTACCCAGCGTAAAATAGCAAAGACTTTTAAGTTATCATCATCAACCGTGCATAACATCATCAAAAGATTCAGAGAATCTGGAACAATCGCTGTGCGTAAGGGTCAAGGCCGTAAAACTCTACTGGATGCTCGTGATCTCCGGGCCCTTAAACGTCACTGCACCTCAAACAGGAATGCCACTGTCAAGGAAATAACAGAATGGGCTCAGGAATACTTCCAGAAAGCATTGTCAGTGAACACAATCCACCGTTGCCAGCTGAAACTCTACAGTGCAAAGAGGAAGCCATTTCTAAGCAAGCTCCACAAGCTCAGACGTTTGCACTGGGCCAGGGGTCATTTAAAATGGAGTGTGGCAAAATGGAAGACTGTTCTGTGGTCAGATGAGTCACGATTTGAAGTTCTTTATGGAACACTGGGACGCCATGTCATCCGGACCAGAGAGGACAAGGATAGCCCAAGTTGTTATCAACGCTCCGTTCAGAAGCCTGCATCACTGATGGTATGGGGTTGCATGAGCGCTTGTGGCATGGGCAGCTTGCATGTCTGGAAAGGCACCATTAATGCAGAGAACTATGTTCAGGTTCTAGAACAACATATGCTCCATCTAGACGTCATCTCTTTCAGGGAAGACCCTGCATTTTTCAACAAGATAATGCCAGACCACATTCTGCAGCAATCACAACATCATGGCTACGTAGGAGAAGGATCCGGTACTGAAATGTCCAGCCTGCAGTCCAGATCTTTCACCTATAGAGAACATTTGGTGCATCATAAAGAGGAAGGTGCGACAAAGAAGGCCCAAGATGATTGAACAGTTAGAGGCCTGTATTAGACATGAATGGGAGCATTCCTATTTCTAAACTTGAGAAACTGGTCTCCTCTGTCCCCAGACGTCTGTTGAGTGTTGTAAGAAGAAGGGGGGATGCCACACAGTGGTAAAAATGGACTTGTCCCAACTTTTTTGGGATTTGTTGACGCCATGAAATTTTGAAACAACATATTTTCCCTTAAAATGATACATTCTCTCAGTTTAAACTTTTGATCTGTGATTTGTGTTCTATTCTGAATAAAATATTAGATGTTGGCACCTCCACATCATTGCATTCAGTTTTTATTCACAATTTGTTTAGTGTCCCAACTTTTTTGGAATCCGGTTTGTACTCTAGAACGACTGATACAGGGGAAAATACGGTACTCACGGGACTGGGACAGTATGTGATGTAGTAAAAGGTTAACGGGGAAAAAGGAAGAAAAAAAACTTTGGACAGGTGCCGCCATTTTGTAGTTTTCTTTAAGTAAGCCTATAATGTAATGCCAGTCAAAACGACTACACTACCCAGATGTCCTACCCCAGAGAATTTTGGATAAAATAGATGCCATTTCCTGCATTCTGGTGTATTTTACAAAGGTTTATTACAGTAGATGAACATGAAACAAAAGATGTAAACGCATTATTGAAACAAATGATGTCAGTTTCACTTTTTGAATGGAATTACTGAAATAAATCAACTTTTTCACAATATTCTAATTTTATGACCAGCACCTGTATTTCAAATTTACTTTTAATCACTTTATGTGTGATTTATAAGTGTATTAAGTGCAGGATCATTTCTCATTTAATTAGTATATCTCACACCGGGGTCAGATGTGCCTCATCATCCTCCTCCCTGCGCCGCAGTAATTCACACATCAGTACACAAAAGTGCAGGAACTTAAGAATAGTGCAAAACTAATTATATTAGTGTTTTTTAATAAAACTGCCCATGACTTTAAACTTTTAGGGGCAGAGATTTATTTTAAGAGCAGAAGCAGAAATGCAAAGGAACAGCTCTGACGTGAATTCAAAAAAGTTTAAGACAAAACAAAACGTGCTCTGATGTGATATTAGGAAGCTTTGTTTAAAATCATAGTTTTATTTAGTTAACAGTTTTACAGTCACTCTTTGTCAGGCAGGTTAAAAAATATGCAGAGTAATCCTTCAAATGCGCAGACACGGCCGCATGCCTCCTCCGGTCTTCTCCGGACCACGCAGCCATGACTCCACCCGAATGTGCAATTTAGAACCAATGTGTGCATGAGTTTAACAGAAACTGAATCTTAACGCTTGTGCATGTTGACCTGCGTCAAGAGTGAGTCATTGACAGATGTGGTGGAGATAATCTGGTTATTTTTCAAAATAAAAAGTTTTTTTGTTTTGTATTTGTTCTTTCTGTGCGGCCCGGTACAAATTGACTCACGGACTGGTACTGGTCCACAGCCCGGTGGTTAGGGACCACTGCTGTACAGGCAGGTCCTTCTCAAAAAATTAGCATATTGTGATAAAGGTCATTATTTTCCATAATGTAATGATAAAAATGAAACTTTCATATATTTTAGATTCATTGCACACCAACTGAAATATTATTGTTTTAATACTGATGATTTTGGCATACAGTTCATGAAAACCGAAAATTCCTGTCTCAAAAAATTAGCATATCATGAAAAGTTTCTCTAAACGAGCTTTTAACCTAATCATCTGAGTCAACGAATTAACTCTAAACACCTGCAAAAGATTCCTGAGGCTTTTAAAAACTCCCAGCCTGGTTCATTACTCAAAACCGCAATCATGGCTAAGACTGCCGAACTGACTGTTGTCCAGAAGGCCATCATTAACACCCTCAAGCAAGAGGGTAAGACACAGAAAGAAATTTCTGAACGAATAGGCTGTTCCCAGAGTGCTGTATCAAGGCACCTCTGTGGGAAGGGAAAAGTGTGGCAGAAAACTCTACACAACGAGAAGAGGTGACCGGACCCTGAGGAAGATTGTGGAGAAGGGCTGATTCCAGACCTTGGGGGACATGCAGAAGCAGTGGACTGAGTCTGGAGTAGCAACATCCAGAGCCACCGTGCACAGACGTGTGCAGGAAATGGGTTACAGGTGCCGCATTCCCCAGGTCAAGCCATTTTTGAACCAGAAACAGTGGCAGAAGCGCCTGACCTGGGCTACAGAGAAGCAGCACTGGACTGTTGCTCAGTGGTCCAAAGTACTTTTTTCGGATGAAAGCAAAGTTTGCATGTCATTCGGAAATCAAGGTGCCAGAGTCTGGAGGAAGACTGGGGAGAAGGAAATGCCAGAAGTCCAGTGTCAAGTACCCACAGTCAGTGATGGTCTGGGGTGCCATGTCAGCTGCTGGTGTTGGTCCACTGTGTTTTATCAAGGGCAGGGTCAATGCAGCTAGCTATCAGGAGATTTTGGAGCACTTCATGCTTCCATCTGCTGAAAAGCTTTATGGAGATGAAGATTTCATTTTTCAGCACGACCTGGCACCTGCTCACAGTGCCAAAACCACTGGTAAATGGTTTACTGACCATGGTATTACTGTGCTCAATTGGCCTGCCAACTCTCCTGACCTGAACCCCATAGAGAATCTGTGGGATATTGTGAAGAGAAAGTTGAGAGACGCAAGACCCAACACTCTGGATGAGCTTAAGGCCGCTATCGAAGCATCCTGGGCCTCCATAACACCTCAGCAGTGCCACAGGCTGATTGCCTCCATGCCACGCCGCATTGAAGCAGTCATTTCTGCAAAAGGATTCCCGACCAAGTATTGAGTGCATAACTGAACATAATTATTTGAAGGTTGACTTTTTTTGTATTAAAAACACTTTTCTTTTATTGGTCGGATGAAATATGCTAATTTTTTGAGACAGGAATTTTGGGTTTTCATGAGCTGTATGCCAAAATCATCAGTATTAAAACAATAAAAGACCTGAAATATTTCAGTTGGTGTGCAATGAATCTAAAATATATGAAAGTTTCATTTTTGTCATTACATTATGGAAAATAATTACCTTCATCACAATAAGCAAATTTTTTTAGAAGGACCTGTACATATCCCCAGGCCTCCCTTGCAAAAGAGATCTGTGATCTCAATTTATCTGGTTAAATAAAGTTTAATAAAATATACGTATGTTGTTAAAAATTACGTAGGTTTAAGAGTTTAGAACATTGTAAAGAACTTTGCAAGAATGTGGGAAGGATTTATAAAGCCTTAAAATATATATAAATATTAAAATAAACATAGCATTCCTACTTTGTGATTTTTCACTTTTTGCGGGGGTCTCTGGAACGTAACCCCCACAATAATCGAGGAACTGCTGTATATCATGAATGCCTAATGAAACTGTTGCCGGGTCATTTTATTCCTGCTGCTCCAACAGCCGAGCAGTGTGATGCATCTCCAGAGACTAAAGGTTGGTTTACCCCATGCCTGCATGTAATTTACACCCCCACACACAAAGTAAACAACCTGCACCCTTCTTTTAACAGCACTAAATCCTACACCATCATACTGGAACGCTTAATCTGAAGCCTGACACACGATGTTACAAATTTTAACGCAGCGATATGTGCGTTTATTTACCGTAGCTGTTTACTGTGAAAACTAATTCACAGATTTAGGATTTTGTGAAGCAAGTTTTGGGAAAATGAGAGTGTTGCAGCACAGCTTCAGGGGGTTAGACTTCAGCCAAAAGCCTGTTGGAAAACTAGGGCGAAACCGTTAATATCTCTCAGTGAAATCCAGGCCTAAAATGTTTTCTTCAGGCCGTTCTGTGTTCTCTTTAAGAGCAGAAGAATAGATGAAGCAATGTTGACCTACCTAATATTGATTTGGTTTGGAAAGACTTACAAAATATGTGATAGCTGCTGGCTGTTCCCTGAGGGTTCATAGTTGACAGATGTTTGAGTTTTACATACTCTTATGGTGAACAAATATATCTCAGAGTGGAACAAAGCAAAAACACAGACAGGCAGAACTCCCTGAAATGTTTTTTTTTTTTTTTATCTGTGGTTTGCTGCTGTGTCGTAAGGTTTCTGAAAACAAGATAACTAGTACCCTGATGCATGCTCAATAATCCAGGTAGAAAAATCTAAAAAAGCTAAGTCTGGTCCTCTGGACATTCAAAAAAACAAAACACTTAGCCTATCCTAACACAGTTAAGGAGTGAGTGGAATTGTCTCCCCAGGACAATTCCCCACCCATCCCAACAACAGGTTGATCCACTGTGAGAAGATGCTGCTTATAAGACTGAGTTTGCTTGCAGCTCCTCAGACTGAAGAAACCTATACCATACCATTTTATTTATAAAGCACTTTAAACAGGAACAAGTCCAAACCAAAGTGCTGAACAAACAAACAAACAACAGGCAACACACACAATGAAGTACAACACGAAAGACATAAAAACATTGCAGATCATAAATAAAACTATCAAATACAAATCAGCTGGTGTTGAAAGCAACAGAATAGTAGTGAGTTTTTAACCGGGATTTGAAAACTGAGAGGGAGGGGGCCTGTTTGATGAGCAGCGGTAACTCGTTCCAGAGTCTTGGGCCTGCTACAGAGAACGCCCTGTCACCTCTGCGCTTAAGGCGAGTTACTGGAACTCTTAAAAGTACCCGGTCCTCTGACCTCAAAGCACGTGGAGGGACATATGGGTGTATCAAATCTGAGAGATAGGCGGGGGCGAGACTGTTCAGTGATTTGTAGACATACAGGAGAATTTTGAACTGGATTCGAAGATGAACCGGTAGCCAGTGCAGGGAGGCCAAGACTGGTGTAATGTGCTCACTTTTGCGTGTACTGGTTAAAAATTGGGCTGCTGCATTCTGAACCAGTTGTAATCATGCAATGGTGTCTGACTGAAGCCAAGCAGAAGGGAATTGCAGTAATCAAGCCTGGATGTAATAAATGTGTGAATTACTGTCTCCAGGTCATTTTTTGATAATATGGGCTTCAGCTTAGACAGTCACCTCAGCTGGAAAAAACAGGATCCGACTATCATGTTTACATGACTGGAGTTTCATGGAAGGATCCATTATCACTTCCAGATTTGTGACTTTTTGTTTTTCAGACAGGGGTAGAGCAGAAAGGTCGATGCAGTGGTTCGAGGTTGTGTCATTGGGAAGGAACAATATGGCTTCAGACTTCTTATCATTGAAGCTTAAGAAATTTAAAGCCATCCAGTCCCTGATGTCAGCCAGGCAGTCGAGCAGAGGTTGAATAGAGCATGTACCATTTTGTCTTAGGGGGAAGTAAATTTGACAGTCATCGGCGTAGAAGTGGAAGGGTATGTTGTGTTTCCGGAAAATAGCACCAAGTGGCAGCAGGTATAAGGAGAATAAGAGAGGACCCAGGATGGACCCCTGCGGAACCCCCCATTTAAGAGCCGCCACTGCAGAAGTAAAATCATTGATGGACACACAAAAGGACCTGTCAGAGAGGTAGGATCTGAACCAGTTTAGGGCTGACCCTGTGATGCCCACCCACTGCTCCAACCTAGCAATGAGGATCTCATGGTCGATGGTGTCGAAAGCGGATGTGAGGTCCAATAGGACAAGCAGCACAGAGTCACCAGTGTCTGTGGATAGGAAGATGTCGTTAAAAACCTTCAGTAGGGCAGTCTCAGTGCTGTGGAGAGATTTGAAGCCAGATTGGAATAGCTCGGGGATAGCGTGATCCTCCAGGAAGCACTTTAGCTGGGACTCAACTATTTTCTCTAGAAGTTTAGATACAAATGGGAGTCTGGAGACAGGCCTGAAGTTGGATACTACTGAAGGGTCGAGGTTTGTTTTTTCAGGAGAGGTTGAACAGCAGCATGTTTTAATGATTTTGGCACAGCACCTGAGGATAGACTGCTATTTACAATAGTGAGAATGGAGGGACCTAGAGTGGGAAAAACCTCCTTTAGTAGCCGAGGGGGGACCACATCAAAGGGGGAACCAGATGGTTTCAGGTTGCACATGACCTGCTCTAGAGAGGACAGAGAGACTGGTTCAAAATGGTCAAATACAGTAACAGATTGAGGTGGGATGGATGGATCATGAGTTGGAGAAGAAATGAGAGCCTGGGTGGTCGCAATTTTATCTAAAAAGAAATGTTGGAAGTTCTCGCACAGATCAGTCGAGGCTTCCAGGGGTGATTGTTCAGTGAAGTGGATAACAGACTCTGGCAGGAAGAAACCTGTGCAGTGACGTTTACTACAATGGGAGGAGTTTCCCCAAGAGCTCTGAGCCATGTCTCGAAAACTATGGAAGGTGTGTGGGAAAATGACCATCCCGCAACCACGTGACCATGAGTCAACTGTTCAGCTTCAGATTGAGTTTGCAGGGGCCTTTGAGGACACTCTTTTGTGCACCAAAATGTTCATGTTTTGGACAGGTGGTTTGAAATGGGGGGGAAGCCATTTACTGGTACATCACACAAGTAAAGCCAGGTTTAAACAAAAGAGGTCTC
>JBBPBX010019141.1:0-25941 GCA_038048925.1 Garcialebias charrua
TTGCTAATATTTTAAATACTTTAAAACTTTCCAACAGTTTGTATTTTCATGGTCTGTTTTTTTTTCTATTGAAGAAGTTTAATGATTTGGAAAGAAAATTCTTGTACAGATAATCTGATCAAACTAGGCCAAAATCACACACTGTCAACTTTTGTCTGACTTTATCCGTTGAAACTGTCCACTGAGGTTTAGGTATTTGTTTAAAACAAAGATATTGCAATGCGTGGAATACTCACAGAATGACTTAATTAGCTTTATGCATAACGGAGAATAAAAACCGACTATTAAATGTTTAATTAAAAAATATTTGATCATTTGCTCACAGATGTCCAGTTTGAGCCTCTTTGCTTTCCTTCTGCACAGCATCATTTTGTTGCAGCTTTTGTGGCACAGCATGTCTGAATGATAACATTTTAAACATGTTGTAATCTTCATTTAGCTGTTTGCACTCAGTGATAATCTTTAGCACACAAAAATAAAACTACATTGCACAATCTAAAAAAATGTACCAGAGCTTTCATAATCATACACAATGTAAAAAAAAAAGATGAATATGACACATGCATGCTGATGGTGATAATGTTGAAGATTTGACTTATTAGCCTTTTGTACCACTTTTACATTAGATGATTGTATGAAAATAACCAACTTATTTATTTTTATCTCTAGGAGGATTCAGGAGAGCTGATATAATGTGATAAGATGTAATGTATCAACTCCTGAGGTGTGCCAAATTTCATAACTACCAAATTCTAGGGGGATGCTAACAAATGGAGAGGTTTCTATCTTAAAATGATCATGCTGATATCTACAGAAGCATTTCTTCAGTTTTTTATTTTTTTATTTAGCTGTTTTTGCCAGTTTTCACTTAGTGATAATCATCTTTATTTCACAAACGCTTGCATTGCACAACTGCAGAAAAAAAAGTCTAAATTGGGTCTGCTATATCACCACAACTTTCAGAATCGGATATGTCAAAATTGTGTTTATTTTCACACATTCATTTCATGATCCAACCTTTCTTGGAGACAGACATATAAAAGCCAGGGTTAACATCCAGAGAAGGTGTGATCATCACCAGGTCAAGAACAGAGAAGGAGATGTTCTCTCTGAGAGCTTCTGTTGCGTTCCTCTCCTGGACCTTTCTCCTTGTTGTCAACTTGAGTGAGTAATTATTTTGTTTTATTATTTATTTATTTATTTATTTATTTATTTATTTATTTATTTCAGATTTAAAACAAGAAAGAGAATTTACAAATTAAAAAAAGACAAAAAACTAAAACTAAAATGAAAGGTACCAGAAGAAGAAAATCTCATCATATCTGCCCCTTCTTAAAAACAAAACAATTCAAATATTCAATTCAAACAATGATCATCTATAAATAATATAACAAAATAAACAACTCATCACAAGTTTACTTTTCTAGTACATTTAATATTAACTAAAATGAATATATCTCTTTTCAACAATTTAGTCTTAAACAATTTCTTAAATATAGACAATGGCCCTCATGCACAAACCGTTCGTACGCACAGATTTGTTCTTATACTGTGCGTGCGAGTGATATGGGATCATTTATGGCATCCAACAATGTTTTCGTATCCTAGGATTTTTTTCAGATACGAACAAAATTTACGTGTGGTCCCGACCTGTCGTATATTTTAGGAGCGTCAGTCTGCTGTCATCCAGACGGCCTTTTCTCCACTAATAACTTTATATTTCGTTATTTAGAAAATATTTTGAGTTTAAAAACAATTAAATGCAACCACACATATTGGTTTAATTAAAGCGGCTTCAACACCCCCCCCACGTCCACCACCTTGCGCCACCCGCGCGTGACCCCCCGCGCCACTCATGTCGACCACCGTGTGCCACGCAACGCGCCCGCGCAACCACGCCACGCGCCCCCACCCCGCGCAACTCATGTCGACCACCGTGTGCCACGCAACGCGCCCGCGCAACCACGCCACGCGCCCCCACCCCGCGCCACTCATGTCGACCACCGTGTGCCACGCAACGCGCCCGCGCAACCACGCCACGCGCCCCCACCCCGCGCCACTCATGTCGACCACCGTGTGCCACGCAACGCGCCCGCGCAACCACGCCACGCGCCCCCACCCCGCGCCACTCATGTCGACCACCGTGTGCCACGCAACGCGCCCGCGCAACCACGCCACGCGCCCCCACCCCGCGCCACTCATGTCGACCACCGTGTGCCACGCAACGCGCCCGCGCAACCACGCCACGCGCCCCCACCCCGCGCCACTCATGTCGACCACCGTGTGCCACGCAACGCGCCCGCGCAACCACGCCACGCGCCCCCCCCGCGCCACTCATGTCGACCACCGTGTGCCACGCAACGCGCCCCGCGCACCACGCCACGCGCCACTGTCGGCACACACACACACACACACACACAGCGCCGCTGCAGAGACAGGGGAGAAAAAAGCGAAACCAGCTTATTCAGTTGTCTCATGTCATTTTTAATATAAACTGCCTGTTGACTGTGGGCGCTCACTGATGTCATCTGTATTCTGTGTGGGTCTGCGCTCAGATCCGGGGCTGACACTATGATCAAAGGCGAGTCAATTTTAATTCGCCAAACGCGTTTGTGTGTTTTCTGACGCATAAAAGCCGGAATGAATGGACACTTCCTGCTCGCGGTGGCAGGAAACTATATCCTTATATGGTGTTTTGAGGGGTGGGAATTATGTAAATAACCTCCCGCGTGCACGAGCAGGTGAATAGAACAGGTGGGATTCATCATTATTTACACAGCTCATATACACACATTTCCTGACGATAGAAGACTTTGTTGGATCTGACGTGGCATGTTCGTACGAACGCTTCGTACGAACAAAAGTAGGAGAAATTTAGGATAAGAATACGAACATTTTCGTGCATGAGGGCCAATGACTTTACTTTTTACATCGTTCTCCAAACAATTCCACAGACTTATTCCTTGTATTGAAGTAGACCGACCCTTTAAACTTGTTCTGTACTGAGGTTTTACAAAAATGTATGTTCCCTTTAAATTATAACAACTTTTCCTTTTTACAAAAAGCGTCTGAATGTTTGAAGGTAGTATAGAATTCTGAGCTTTATACATTACTAACAGAATATTATAGTCCACCAAATCATAAAACTTCAATAATTTCAATTGATGAAATAATATACTTGAAGGATGACTGTAATACTTTCTTGTAATAATCCTTATAGCTCTTTTCTGTAGAATAAAAATAAGCTTAGTTATGGTTTTACACGCTTTTCCCCATATATCAACACAATAAATTAAATGTGGGACTATGATTGTATTATACAGCAAATACAAGGCTTCATCATTTAATAAGTCCTTCACTTTGTAGAGCACTGCAGTGGATCTAGATATTTTAGTTTTTACAGAATCAATGTGCTGTTTCCATGACAGTTTATCATCAATAATCACACCCCAAAACTTCACCTCACTCACTCTACATATCTCAACACACCATCAATTTTCAAAAGGAACATCAACAGTTTACTTTTTTTAAACTAAATATCATATAATTAGTTTTATCAAGGTTCAATTATAACTTTTTTAATTCAAACCAAGTTTGTATATTGGCAAACACAATCTTAATCAGCTCAAGCATCTGTTCCAAGTCTTTACTCAAATAAAAGAAAGTAGTATCATCAGCAAATTATATTGCTAGAATTTATTATATTATATCCTTTAACATAAACATGATATTTGTATATGTTTTGTGTTAGCTCAAGGATCTAAGATTATCAATGGGAACGAAGTGCAGCCACATTCGCTGCCTTTCATGGCTCTGCTGAAGTCAGATGCTCCAAACTGCGGAGGAACTTTGATCGATCCAAAATGGGTCCTGACTGCTGCACACTGCACCGAGTAAGAATTTAAACATAACATCAAACAGAAAGGCATAAATAAATTTACAATCTAAATAATCCAATAATTTACAGTCGGGTCATCTGGACAGTTTCTTTTTTATAGAAACGTTTCACCCTCCATCCGGAGGACTTCATCAGTCAGAGGAGTTCCAGCAAACTGTTTCCCCACCAAGCAGTAAACACTTTAAGTGGACCAAAATGGTTTCTGGGGGCCGTCCTGTGCCTCCTCGACTCCTCCCAGGCAGGCAGCCACAGCTAAAGTGGTTCAAGGCAAGAAAGTTCATGCTCAATCATCCAGGTACCAAATCCAACAATTATCAATCGGGTCATCTGGACAGTTTCTTCTTTTTTTTTTTAATAGAAAAGTTTGCTGGAACTCCTCTGACTGATGATACCCTCCGGATGGAGGGTGAAACGTTTCTATAAAAAATGAAATGTCCAGATGACCCGACTGAGAATTATTGGATTTGGTACCTGGATTATTGAGCATGAACGTTCTTAATCTGAATAATGTTTATAATGAAACAGAAATTCACAAGAAACATAAATTTTCCACAAGACTGACAGCAACCAGAATTTATATCTAACTGATATTTATTCAGTACCTACCTGACAGTCACTGAAGTTGTTTTACTTGGTTAAATATCCATTTTTTGTAACCTTTATTTAAAAAAGAAAAAGAAAAAAGATGAAGCATTAAAGACTTATTGTCTATAAAAAAACAATTATTATTATTTCATGATAATCAGCAAATTACCATTCTGAATATTTTTAAATATGAAATCAGTTTCTTAAAATCATCACAGCATTAATATTGTAAACAAATTAAAACGTCTCCCCTCCCATATCTCTCTTTTGCAGCACTGAAACTGTACTGCTGGGAGTACACAAAATAAAAAAAAAAGAAACACGTTCCAGGCAAGTCCGAAAGGTAAAAAGAAGCATTCCTCATCCCTACTATGCCGAATGTGCATCTCTCAACGACCTCATGTTGCTCGAGGTAAGATGACAAAACAGGTAGTCTGCTGTCACACTCACACACACACGTTCTTGTAAACATATTGTTTGCATTGACTTCCATTCATTTCTATAGCCTAACCTGACCTTACCCTAAACCTAACCATTACTAGTACCGGTGCCTAACCCTAACCCATCTGCAATTCACACCTTAGTCCTGAACCTAACCCCTAATCCCCCAACAAGACTTCTCCTTATAGGGACCTGGCTACTGTCCCCATAAAGAGAACTTGGTTCACACAATGCATCATTTTTTGTAAAATTAGTCCCTACAAGGTAACCTGAAACAAACACGCACGCACGCACACACACACACACACACACACACACGCACGCACGCACGCACGCACGCACACACACACATAGATAAGCAAAAACAATATTGTTTCTATCGTCTTAGAGCAGATGAAAGCAACACACCGTGATTTGTGTTAATGCTGTGCAAGATGTATTTTGTTTTCCAAATGATTTGCAATATTTTTGTAATTGTTTTATAATTCATATAAATAAGTGTGTATTTGTTCCAGCTTGATGAGCCAGTGAAGGAAACCAAGTGGGTCAGTGCTCTCAGGCTGAATGATCATGTCAACGATCCAGAAGGTGGCTCCAGCTGTCTGGTGGCTGGATGGGGAACAACAGACTACAACGAGGGAGTGATGTCAGATGTTCTGATGTCCGTTAACGTGACGGTGATCGACAGAGAAAAGTGCAACTCTGCTCAATTTTATGGCTGCAGCCATAAGATCTACCCTAACATGATCTGTGCTGGTTCTGATGGTGATAAGGTTGCAGACACCTGCCAAGTAAGTGCAACTCACTGCCTTTTATTTTAATGTTAAATTAAATGATTGTTTAAAAATGACTAATATGTGGGGTTTTTTTTTATCTCCAGGGGGATTCAGGAGGTCCAATAATATGTGATGGAGCTCTGGTTGGAGTCACTTCTTTTGGAGAAAATTGTGGAATAAAACACAAACCTGGAGTGTACGCTTTTGTCACACGAATTCAACTGGACTGGATCAAGGAGACAATGAAGATGGCTGAAATATAATTATGCTGTTTTTCTAAAAGAGGGTTAACTCTTTTTTTCCTGTTTTTATTTGCTTTTATCAATAAAAATGGCATCACTGAATATCATGAAATATTTTGTCTCTTTCTGGTTCAGTTTAAAGAACAACACTGATCGATTAGATTCAGAGATTCAGATTCAACAATGGCATTATTGGAAGACATTTGTTGTCTGATTTGTTGACTCAAACTAGACGCAACTCTTTTCTACTTCTGCCAAACTGATGTTTCAAAATCAGTAGAATGCACAAATTTCAGAAAATCATGAACTGATTGATCATGAATCATGAACTGATTAAAAAAAAGTTATTTTTTTTTTATACATCTGACCAATTAAAATTTTCAATTCAATTCAGCTTATTCATATAGCGTCAAATCACAACAAAGTTGTCTCAGGGCACTTTACAGGAGCACTTTACAGGAGCATTCACATACTCATATTTATTTTTGACCAGTATTTTACATTATATCCCAGAAAATAATGTGCCACCCGATAGACTATATGCCAGCACTTCCGCCGTCATTACCCAGACGGCGCACTTCCGGTTAGCGGGAAAGACACGAACATAAATGACTAAATACAATTAATAAAACATCTGCATACACCCCAATAATAACTCTATACACATATAAATCCATAGAAAATTATGGCAACGTTCCCCCTACGCATAGCTGCGATAAATTTTCGCCCAAACCCCCCCTCGGAACAGCCGTACCAGTAGCTCGCAGCTGCTTCCCGTTTCGGGTCGTTGTCATGGTCTGCTACTAGGAGCTAATGCTAACAACAACGGCAGTGGATGGGAACCGGAAGTGGCGGATGTGGGTTGCATTTTACCGGAAGTACGTCACGACCCCCCGTGGCATATAGTCTATTGCCAAATTTTAGTCTTCAATCAAATAATAATGAGAGCTGAGATGATTGCACCTGTGTGTGTGTGTGTGTGTGTGTGGGGGTGGGGGGCATCTGCTTCTAACTTGTTTCTAAAACTGTCAAATTTTAATTTTAACGTTTGTTATTTAGCTATTTTCTTTGGGTTGATCTTATTTTCAAGTTAAAATGAGAGGTAAACTGATTTTTAAATTAAGACTTTAAATATTTACATTATAGCATATAAACATAGAGCACCCCCATAGACAAAATTATAAGACACTAACCATAACAAGAACCTCCGTCTGTCTGCACAGATCGAACTCTGTGAACCCGATTCCGCGGATGAACCTTGGATGTTCTCTGTCTGCCGGACCCGGTTCTGGAGGAGAATCTAGGAGGCAACTGCTGTGGTCCTTGTTATCATCATGCTGCTGATGGTAAATGGTAAATGGAGCTTATTTATATAGCGCTTTCCAGCCCCCTGTGAGGAGCCCCAAAGCGCTTTACAATACCAACCATCCACCCATTCATTCAGACATTCATACACCGGTAGTGGTAGCCTGCCTTGCAAGGCGCCATCCAGACCTACCGGGAGCAACTCGGGGTTAAGTGTCTTGCCCAGGGACACAACGACACATGGTGGGCGGATGCGGGATTCGAACCTCCAACCTTCCGATCAGGGGTCGACTGCCATTACCACTACACCATGGCCGCCCCATATTGGGACCTACTAATGCTGCTAACAAAACCTGCTAATGATAATAATAATAATAATGAATTCCATTTATAATGCACTTTTCATTAATAAAAATCTCAAAGTGCTACAAAGTGTAATAAAGCAAAGATCAAAATAAAACAAGTGATAAAATCAAATAAAATCAATAATAATATCGACTAAGATCAAAGATAAAATCATGTGGATGCAGATTAGGCTTGCTTAAAAAATAAATAAAATAAAACAAGTGATAAAATCAAGTAAAATCAATAATGATATCAGCTAAGATCAAAGATAAAATCATGTGGAGGCAGAATAGGCTTGCTTAAAAAGAAAGGTCTTTATGCTGCTTTTAAAGTCAACCAGTGACTGTGGAGCTCTCAGGTCGTCAGGGAGGGAGTTCCACAGGCGGGGGGCAGCCACACAGAATGCTCGGTCTCCCATGGTCCTCAATTTGGTCCGAGGAATATGAAGGAAATTACTGTTCTGTGATCGTAGAGACCGGGTGGATGAATATGGTGCAAGAATGTCCTTTAGATAGTCAGGTGAAGTGCCGTGCAAGCATTGATGGGTAATGAGAGCAGTTTTGTACTGAATTCTGTAGGTGACAGGAAGCCAATGGAGGTTATGGAGAATGGGTGTAATATGTTCAAATTTACGAACTCTCAACAGAATCCTTGCTGCACTGTTTTGAATGTATTGAAGTTTCTGAAGGTTTTTGCCAGGGATACCAATAAACAGGGAGTTGCAGTAGTCGAGCCTGGAGGAGACAAAGGCATGGACGAGTTTCTCAGCATCAGGAAAAGTCAGAGAAGGGCGAAGTCTGCTGCTGACAAGACCTAGCTAATGTTGCTGACAAGACCTGCTAATGCTGCTAACAAGACCTGCTAACGCTGCTGACAAGACCTGCTAATGTTGCTAACAAGACCTGCAAACGCTGCTGACAAGACCTGCTAACACTGCTAAAAAGACCAGCTAATGCGGTTAACAAGACCTGTTAATGCTCCAAGACCTGCTAACACTGCTAACAAAACCTTCTAACGCTGCTAACAAGACCTGCTAACGCTGCTAACAAGACCTGCTAACACTACTAACAAGACACGCTAACGCTGCTGACAAGACCTGCTAACGCTGCTAACAAGACCTGCTAATTTGCGAGTGTGCAGTTTCTCACTGTAACACGCTTGATATTTGACTTTATTCAGATAAAAGACATGGTGTGGATTATTGATCATAACTCTGATTTTACTTGACCTAACAATGAGATTTAAAATCAGTAGTTTTAACACTAATTGACCCACGTACCTGTCCCGGTGTGAAAAACTCTGTCTTCTGCATGATCTGACTGTGAACCTGCATACAGGTTGCTGTTCTAAGACCCGCCTTCGTGTTAGTGATTTGTCCAAACAACGTGAGCTTCAATGTGATTGGATGTAATCGCTGTCCATCAATCATTTTAAGTTTAGACGGACTGGTGGGCTGACCATACCCAATCAGATCCCGCACTTGTGTGATGCGTTCAAGGTGTATAGGACATACTGACAACATTCAGTTTAATTTGGATGCGCGCAAAGATTTTATTGTACGCTGAGAATGTGTAGGCAATGTGTAGAGAATTGCGCATGCGCGCAGCTTAAAGCTGGGGTATGTAGTTTATTTTTTAAACATATTTCTTCACTCTGCCCTTATCTCCTGATACATTGATCTTTGACATGTAATCTCTCAAAAAAACTATAGTCCTCTGGCGTCTCCCGGTGGTAATAAAAGCATTTATAAAAAGCCAAGAGCGCCCCGCGGTTAACCAGCCAATAAAAACAGAGTTTACTACCAGCCAATAAAAACAGAGCTTCTTACTTTTCACCCCCTAACCCACGCCCCCCTCCCCAACCCACGCCCCCGCCTGTCAGCCTGCAGCGAGCCCCGCAGTGAGCCTGCAGCGGCCGCGCAGGTTCTTGTTGAAATAATTTCAAAGCGATGCAAAACTGTTTTGTATGTGACACAAATGTATTAAATATCCCTTCTTCATCCCTGCTCTGAACTTTTATTTTGTTTTTTTTGCCAAAAGTCAAGTGATCGCTTCTTCCCCTCCAGACCTGCACTGACAGAAATGAGGAAGTGGATCAATTTGTCACGAGCGAATTAAATCATGTCCAACGTGGCTGTGTGAAGCTCTGCAGGTTTCAGGGTGTTTTTGTTTTGCTGGACCAGTGGTCCATGTTTTTATTTTATTTTTAGAAGGTTTTATTAACACATAATCACAGAACTTTGCAGCGCTGAAACGGGACATGTAGAGGAGGCGGAGCATTCCAGGCTGCAGCGCGAGTGAGGTGGAGCTGAGTCATATATGGCTCTGAGTGAGGAGGGACCAGAAACGTGTCTCTGTTCAAAATGTTTCTAAGTGCCATCGTGTTAAAAAGCTGCATACTGAATCTTTAAAGGGAACTTTGCATGGGTCTACGGCGTCTTACGCTTTTCAGGAACCGCTTCATCAGGGGATGATTGAAAAGCGTTCTTTCACCAAACCCTTCATGACATGATGAAATAGCTGCAACATAGACCTTAATAGTGCTGAAAGCTAATTCCCTCTCCATGAGCAGCTGCAAATATGATAAAATGTGGCCAATGTCACACGCTATGGCATCAATGTTTTTTTTCTGTACACCAATGCTGAAAAGCTACCCACTTACACGCATAAAGCATTGTCGTGGATGCAGCTTGAGCATCCTGGATCGTCTGGACCACAGCTGGGGTGAGACCTAAACCTGTTAGGCGGCGCCGCTCAGCTTCCAGGCCCAGAGGCGTTGGCCTATCTCTGGGAAGTGCATGATCGCCCCTTCTGCTTGGAGGAGCGCTCTTTTCTCCACGTGAGCAGCAGGGGGCTGTCCACTACCAGTCACTGCAGGTCCGGAAACCACGGAGCGTATTTGCGCTCTGGAGCTATGAGGATGAGTGACAGTTTCTCTTCTCGGACTCGCTCCAGCACCCGTGGTACGAGTGGTACTGGCGGGAAGGCATATAAACGCTTTTCTGGCCACCATCTGTGCGCAAAAGCGTCCACTCCCAGAGGGGGATTGTCCTGGGGGCTCCGTGAAAACCAGAGTGGACAATGCGCGTTGCTCTGAGACGCAAATAGGTCTATTTCTGTGCGTCCGAACCTGGCCCAGATCTGATTTATTATGTCTGAGTGAAAGGCCCAGTTCCGGTGACGCGGCCTTCCTCTCGACATGATGTCTACCCCCACATTCAAAACCCCAGGGATGTACAATGCTTTCAATGAGAGCAGGTTCTGACGAGCCCAGAGCAGCAGTTACTTGGCAACACAGTAACTGAGCTGAGCGAGATCCTCCCTGTCGATTGATGTACGATGCTGCCACCTGGTTGTCGGTATGCACCAGTACATAATGTTGATGAATCAGAGGAGCAAAATGTTGCAACACTTTTTGCACCATCATTAACTCCAAGACGTTTATGTGGAGGTGAGTGTGGTCTGGCCACCTCCCTCCTACTGTGGACGTGTGACGTAGGTGTGATCATGGAGACTCCCTCCCTCATCGTGAGGGGGTTTCCCCAGTGACGTAAGTCTTTTCTCACGGATGGGGGAACCAGCACTATTCGCCGCTTCTGGCGCACCGGGTCTATGCGCAGGCGGGCAAACCAATGCTGGATCGATCTCATGTGTAATAAACCCAAATTTATCACCACATGGGCGGCAGCCATCATGCCGAGAAGGCGCATGATGGTCGCTACTGTCACCACTTTTCCGGGTTGGACGCGATTCAGCTGTGCTGTCAGATCGATTGCTCTCTGCTCTGACAGGCGCACTCACATTGTGCGTGAATCCAGCTCTACCCCAAGGTAAACAATGGATTGAGCTGGGATGACTGAGCTTTTTATCCAGTTCACAACGAAACCCAGGTCTAGCAGGTGCTCTGCTAACACTCTGGTCTGGGCTGCTGCCTTCTCTCAGGATTTGCCTAACAAGAGCAGCTCGTCGAGATAAAACAGAATTCTCATTCCTGCTGAGCAAAGTGGGCGTACAGCCGCTTCCACGTACTTTGTAAAAGTCCTGGGCGCGAGGGAATAGCCGAAAGCTAACCTGTTGAACTCGAACTGGTTCCCTTGGAAGGAAACCTCAGGTATTTCTTGTGCTTCGGAATGATGCTGACATGCCAATAAGCATCTTTGAGATCCAGGGATATAAACCAGTCTCCCTGGTGAACATTCCTTAGCAGCTGTTTTATTGTTAACAAACCCTCTCTCCATAATTGATTTGTTGAAAATCGATAAATCCAAAATTGGTCTCAAACCTCCTTTCTTCTTGAGAATGAGAAAATAGCGAGAGTAGAACCCTTTGTTCTGCTCCCCCTCTGCCACCTTGGAGATCACTCCCTTCATCAGCATTTCCTGAATTTCTGACAGCAGGGAGAAGCTTTGTTCTGGGTCTGACAGGACCGTCTTCAGAATCCCTCTGAACGGTGGCAGTTTTGAAGCAAACTGGGGCGCATAACCCTTCCGTATAAGCGTATCCAATCATTTGTCTAAACTGCATTTTTTCTTCCACTGTACGTAACGCATGGACAACGGGCACACGTGATCTTGTTGTCTCGTGCGCGTCATGTGCGTCAACCATTCTATGGGCCCTCCCTCCTTTACCATGGTAACCCACGGGGGCCCCGCCCGGAAAAGGATGGCTGGCTATGTCAGTGACGTGTTCAGTCCCTGCGTCTGACGTGGTCGCGCTCGCCCACTGTGGTGACGCGTCACTGTTGCGCGCCGTCTGCCACGTGAGCGGTGGCTCTAGCTGACCTGCTGCTTCCGCGTTGCGACTCGTCTGCGGTTTCGCTGTGGCGGTAAACAAGCGTTCTGGCGAAACGTTGTTTTTGTTGTACCCTACCCGTCTTTTAGGTGGCGGTACCTGCTTGTTCTGCGTGCTATGTCTTTTGTTACCTCGTTCAGAGCTGTCACAGGGTTGCAGATGGGCGGCGCCACTCATGTACGTGAAACGCCGGTTAAACGCATGTTGAGTCGGGAGGTCAGCTCTGCTGGGCAGCGCATGGGCTGAGCCAACGTCACGTGATTCAATACAAAGCGGCAAGCTGGGGCCTTTACCCGGCTTCGTCTGTACAGCACGAGACTCGATAAATATGACATTGGGAGAGGGGTAGCCACAGGCCTCGGCGGGACCGGGACCGCGGAGCATTCGCTCCCACAGTCGTCGTCCGAACCCTCACTCTCCAGAAGGGAGGGGCGCTTCGCACGCCGCTCACTTCCCCGTGGTCAGTCGAGACCAGTTCTCCTCTCGCCTCCAAGTCGACAGTCATGTCCAACGGAGTCTGGTCTCGTGGTGCCCACTTGTCTTCTCCGATGGGCCTGTACACCTCCGCACGCCGTTCCCGCTCGCCTTTAGGCAGTTTGTCACAGAGCGCTTACCTTTTCTTCAGGTCAGCGTGTTGAGGTCCCAGACAACCTTCGCACATCTGGTGCTTGTCAAAACTGCATATCAGGCTGGTTTTGCACGCTGGACATGTTCTCCATCTTGAGCTTCGAGATTGTCTTCGGGTCGAAGTCTTGATTTTTTTTTTACGAAGGTCTTCCGAAGGCTGAATGATGAACGAGGAAATAACCCCAGTGTCAACGGGTCAAGTAGACATGAGGGGTGGGCCCATCTGGTAGGTGGGCATGGACTAAAAGGTTTTCAGTAAGGCGCTGACACGTGGGAGAGATATCCAAAAGGAGAGCTAAGGGCAGAGCCAATACGAAGTAGAACCTGCTAATGCTGCTAACAAGACCTGCTAATGCTGCTACAAGACCTGCTAATGCTCAAAGACCTGCTAACGCTGCTAACAAGACCATGCCGCTAACCGAACCACACCGCTAACAGTATCATGCTGCTAACTGGACAATGTTGCTAAGATAACCTCACTGTCATTAGAACCACACTGCCAGAACCATGCTGCTGTAGATTTATTTTTATTTATTTTTTTCATTTTTGGCACCTTGTTACTGTATTTTGGTTGCATGCTTTGAATAAATCCTAGTTTATGTTAGTTTAATTTATGTTAGTGCTCGTATTAAGCATGTCAACTAGCCGAACCGAACTTATGAGAATTGCACTGCTGTTGTTCGGTGTATTGTTTTGCACTATTAGTGACTAGTGTATATCTTAGATCTTTTAGCGTACCGTTGGGCGTTTGTTTAGCGCAAGAGTCACCAACACGGTGCCTGCGGGCACCCGGGTGCCCCCAAGAACCATTTGAGGTGCCCGCGGACCTGTTCTAAAAATAGCACAACTCACTACTAAGCTGCATTTAAATTTTCATTTTATTCAGTTGTTATTCTTTTTTTGTATTTATATATATTTTAAAATGTCTAACTTAAAAATATGTTCTTAAAAATATGTTTATTATACATTTTTTTCAATTTACGCTTTGTTATTTCCGAAGAGTTTATCAAACTGGTGCCCTTTGTATGACTCCGTACCCAGTGCTTTAAGTGGGCCGGAACTCACCGGTACCCAGTTCCGCCACTTCTAAAATTTAACCCTGAGAGTACCGGGACTTTTTTTAAACGTAAGGTGCGTTCCGGAACTTATTTTCGTCTTCTCCACTTGAAAGACCTGTGGCAGATTAGAATGCATCATTTCCCCCGACTGGATTTCAAGAAAGAGTAATGCATCTTCACGACAATAAAACATCTTTGGTGGAGCGCGTCATTTGGCCAATCACAACCTCAGGATAGACAGGGGGAGGAGACGACAGCGAACTCTGTAAAAAAACAAAAACAAACTCTGCAGCGCGACAGAGCGCGAGGGAAGCGGAAGTAACTCCTCCAACGTGTGGGTAAAGTTAATATTTTTATACATGCAGTGGTAACCATTGTTTAGTAAAATGGCATGTTGTGTTACAAATAAAACTAAATAAAAATTAACAAAATAACAGTCAATTGCACCCCTAAAGTCACTGTGATAAATTGTCACATTAATTTAATTATCTTAGCCACAGGAGTGAGTTTAAAAACAGGATGATGTCTATATGAACTAGTTGAATGAGGTGTCTCTAAAATATCCTGATTCATGATCAATAATAATTTAAACAATTTTTTAATCTGTCCACAGGACCTGACTTTATTTTGTTAGATGTCTCTAAAATAGTTAGTGAATCATGTTTACATGTAGGTAAACATAGATGTCTAACAACTTGTTAAAATACACAAGAATGCAGGAAATGGCATCTACTTTATTCAAAATTTCTGGCAAAACATCTTCACCAGCATATTTAAGAAATGAGTTTTTACTGTAAGTAAGTTTTATTTATATAGCACATTTATAATAATAATTATAATAATAATAAACTTTATTTGTATAGCACCTTCCTACAATGCCTTGCATTGACCAAGGTGCTTAACAGGATAAAAAGATGAATAAACTGGAACAATAAATCAATGAAAATAGAATAAGAAACAACAGCAATAAAAGAAGGCAATGGAAATAAAAAATGCTACATACTAAAATAACACAAGTAATAAAAGTTACACACTGAAAGCTTTTTTGAACAAGTGGAAATAAAAAGGCAATGGAAATAAAAAATGCTACATATTAAAATACCAAAAGTAATAAAAGTTACACACTGGAAGCTTATTTGAACAAGTGGAAATAAAAAGGCAATGGAAATAAAAAATGCTACATATTAAAATACCAAAAGTAATAAAAGTTACACACTGAAAGCTTTTTTGAACAAGTGGGTCTTCAGTCTGGTTTTGAACAGAGTCAGATCAGAGGTGGCACGCAGCTCAAGGGGGAGGCTGTTCCAGGCTTTTGAACAGAAAATGACCGGTTTCACAGACATGAGAGTCACATAGTGCTTTACAAAAGGAAAAATAAAATCACAGAAGTACTATACAAAAAGGTAAAACATAACAAACTCTAAAATCAATGTACAAAATTAACCAAAAGCCTGTCTGAAGAGATAAGTCTTAAGTTTTTAAATGCATCTGTTGACTCGGAGCAGCGCATTGTTAGCAAAATGTTCTGCTGTATTTGACTTGCTGCTGTTGTTGGTTGTTGATTTTTTGGTTGACACAATCTTTCCTATTTATGTTCTCATTAAATCAGGTTAGTAAATGACTTTTACCTGAAGCATGTTAAAAAATTACAAAATCTTTCGGGGGGGGGGGTTGGCGCAACGTTTGTCACCTTTTTCATCCCTTCTGAGTTTGCAGGTATGCATATTATTATGACATTAGGGAGGGTACGGCACTTATTTTTTTCCACTTAAAGCACTGTCCGTACCCATGAAGTAGCTCTCAGTTTTGAAAAGGTTGGTGACCCCTTTTGCGTATATCTTAGTTGTTATCTCAGATTGTTATTTACTGTTTCTTTTTACACTTTATATTTTGGCTATTGTTGAAGGAATCTGGGACCCTGTGTACACAATTTTGTTCCACCACATGTGATGGGAATGACAAAAAAGAACCTTCAATCCCAAGAATCCCTTGAATAATGAGAAATATTTCACACTTTACATGAAGGAATACCGGTCACAATCACTAAAAAAAGCATTGGTCATTTTTGGTAAAAGAGCATTTCTGCAGAAAAAAAACAACCTTAAAAACAATATCCTGATGCATAATCAATTATCCAGGTAAATAAATCAAACAAGGTTGAGTCAGGTTCTCTGGATGGATTCTTCATTGTTGAAATGTTTGGTCTTTTATTCAAAAGAGTTCTTCCGTTTTCTTCAGGAGTGAAGAAGTATTTCACTGGGATCAAAGATACAAACTGTTTCGAGTCCCATTTATTCAACTGATTCCACTATATTTGGGTCACAATGGGTCTTCTACACCTGTCCTTGGGTGTCCTAAAAGGCACTTTTAAATAAAATGATTATTATATATTATTATTACAACGTTAAAGCTCTCCTGACATCATCTTTGAACTTTCCATGAAATGGCACAACATATATATATATTTTAAGATTGAACTATGATCGTTTTTGCTAAAACAATGTTAAATGAATGAAAATTCCTCCCACAAATAGTTTAAAATTAGCGCCGTTTTTTTACACAGTAAATCTGGGTTTTTCCGGTCACGTGACTGTGACGTCAGATCGAGACTCTGCTCCAACGCGCACATTGAATACAATGGAGAAAGATACAAACGCATCTGTCGAATTTAGCCATTTAAAACTTTAGATTTTAGCAATTTCGCTTCAGTTCGTGAAGAAGAAGTTATTTTGAGTGATCAACAACAAACAGCATGGTTTCTTTTGTCCGTGTTGCTTTTTTTTTTCAGGAGAGGTTTCACATTCATGAAGTGAGCACCAGGTGTCAGCAAAGCTATCGTGATAACTCTTAAGCCCGAGATACACTGAAGCGTCCTCCGTATACGCGCGTATACGCGCGTATTTTGTGCGTTTGTTTTCGCTTATATACTTCAGAAACTATCAGCTTTCAAACGCTCGCGTTCTCCTTGTTGTAATATGAGCAGCTGCACACGGAGGGGACTCAACTGAGCTCGCTGATTGGTCACTTGCTGACACGCCTACTGAAATGATTGACAGGCAGCTTTCACTCAGCTCATGTAGCTCGCTTGAAGACCGCGGCGGTGTTCTCATGCGGTGTTTCTACTATATATGTTATAAAAAGTTCTCTCAGAAATAAAAATAATAACAGGGAGTGCTTTTCCTGCAGCACACAGCCCACCAGGGATATTTAAAACATCGCGCACCCAGGTAGGACCTGAATTCATTCATTTCATTCATCGAGTGAACGGAGGAAGAAGTGATTACTTGACTTTAGGCAAAAAAACAAAAGAAAAGGCCCGATCAGCGATAAAGAAGGGGAATTTATTTCATTTGTGTAACATACAAAACAGTCCGGCGCCGGGGAAGTTTATGGTCAGACACCGCGTAGCGCACGCGGACGTAAAAAAAAAGCTTTGCGCGTACATGCCCTGAGGGGCTACGCGGGGCTACGCTTTTGCCTTGACGTACGTACGCTGCGTATAGGCGTACCGTGAGGACGCTCGAGTGTATCTCGGCCTTTACAGAGCATGTTGTTTGTTGTTGATCACTCAAAATAACTTCTTCTTCACGAATTGAAGCCAAATCGCTAAAATCTAAAGTTTTAAATGGCTAAATTTGATGGATACGTTTGTATCTTTACCCATTGTATTCAATGTGCCCATTGGAGCAGAGTCTCGATCTGACGTCACAGTCACCTGACCGGAAAAACCCGGATTTACCGTGTAAAAAAACGGCGCTAATTTTAAACTATTTTTGAGAGGAATTTTCATTCATTTAACATTGTTTTAGCAAAAACGATCATAGTTCAATCTTAAAATATATATATGTTGTGCTATTTTATGGAAAGTTCAAAGATGATGTCAGAGGAGCTTTAAGTTTTTAGGGCGGCAGCTTCTCAGAGCTACTCAGAAGACTTCTGTGGATTTTATAACATAAATAAATAATTATTTGAAGTAATGCAATAAGTAAAGTTTTTTAATCCATCCATCCTTTTTCTTCCGCTTATCCGGGGTCGGGTCGCGGGGGTAGCAGCCTAAGTAGGGAGGCCCAGACTTCCCTCTCCCCAGCCACTTGGAGCAGCTCCTCTGGGGGAATCCCAAGGCGTTCCCAGGCCAGCCGAGAAACATAGTCCCTCCAGCGTGTCCTGGGTCTTCCTCTGGGTCTCCTCCCGGTGGGACATGCCCGGAACACCTCACCAGGGAGGCGTCCAGGAGGCATCCTAACCAGATGCCCGAGCCACCTCAACTGGCTCCTCTCGATGTGGAGAAGCAGCGGCTCTACTCCGAGTCCCTCCCGGATGACTGAGCTTCTCACCCTATCTCTAAGGGAGAGTCCAGACACCCTGCGGAGAAAACTCATTTCAGCCGCTTGTATCCGAGATCTCGTTCTTTCGGTCACAACCCAAAGCTCATGACCATAGATGAGGGTGGGAACGTAGATCGATCGGTAAATTGAGAGCTTTGCCTTTTGACTCAGCTCTCTCTTCACCACGACAGACCGGTACAGCGCCCGCTTCACTGCGGACGCTGCACCTATCCGCCTATCGATCTCACGCTCCAGTTTTCCCTCATTCGTGAACAAGACCCCGAGATACTTAAACTCCTCCACTTGGGGCAGGACCTCCTCCCCGACCCGGAGAGGGCATGCTACCCTTTTCCGGCTCAAGACCATGGCCTCGGATTTGGAGGAACTGATCCTCATCCCGGCCGCATCACACTCGGCTGCAAACCGCTCCAGCGAAAGCTGTAGATCACGACCTGATGAAGCCAATAGGACCACATCATCTGCAAAAAACAGAGAAGCGATTCTAAGGCCACCAAAACGGATCCTCTCAACACCTTGGCTGCGCCTAGAAATTCTGTCCATAAAAGTTATGAACAGAATCGGTGACAAAGGGCAACCTTGGCGGAGTCCAACTCTCACCGGAAACGAGCCTGACTTACTGCCAGCGATGCGGACCAAGCTCTGACACCGGTCGTACAGGGACCTAACAGCCCATATCAAAGGGCCTGGTACCCCATACTCCCGGAGTACCCCCCACAGAACCCCCCGAGGGACGCGGTCGAATGCCTTCTCCAAGTCCACAAAGCACATGTAAACTGGTTGGGCAAACTCCCACGCACCCTCCAGGACCCTGCTGAGGGTGTAGAGCTGGTCTAGTGTTCCACGACCAGGACGAAAACCACACTGCTCCTCCTGAATCCGAGGTTCGACTATCCGACGGACCCTCCTCTCCAGAACCCCTGAATAGACCTTACCAGGGAGGCTTAAGAGTGTGATCCCCTATAGTTGGAACACACCCTACGGTCCCCCTTTTTGAATAGGGGAACCACCACCCCAGTCTGCCAATCCAAGGGAACTGCCCCCGATGTCCACGCGATATTGCAGAGTCGCGTAAGCCAACACAACCCCACAACATCCAGAGCCCTAAGGAACTCAGGACGAATCTCATCCACCCCCGGAGCCTTGCCACCGCGGAGCTTTTTAACCACCTCGGCGACCTCAGCACCAGAGATTGGAGAGCCCGATCCAAAGTCCCCAGGCTCCGCTTCCTCAGTGGAAGACGTGCCAGTAGGATTGAGGAGGTCTTCGAAGTATTCCGCCCACCGACTCACAACATCCCGAGTTGAGGTCAACAGCACGCCATCCCCACCATAAATGGTGTTGGTCGCGTACCGCTTTCCCCCCCTGAGACGCCGGATGGTGGACCAGAATCGCCTCGAAGCCGTACGGAAGTCATTCTCCATGGCCTCTCCGAACTCCTCCCACGCCCGAGTTTTTGCCTCAGCAACCACCCGAGCCGCATGCTGCTTGGACTGCCGGTACCTATCTGCTGCTTCCGGGGTCCCACAGGCCAAAAAGGCCCAATAGGACTCCTTCTTCAGTTATTGTCTAGGATGTGTAATTATTTTATTCTGTATTAATATGTAAATAGAGTAATATTAATACTCTTTTTTTTGTTTTGTTCACATTATCCTCCTGTGCAGCTCTGGATGTTGTGTGATTTGAAAATTCAGTTTGAAAAACACATGAATGAAAGGAAATATCATTTAGCGGAGCCGCTAGTGAAAGCTGTCTCAGCCCTGAACAAGACAGAAGGACTCTACAGGTAACACCTCAGTTCTGTTACTCTGCCACGCATGTGTAATCTGTAATACAGTACTAACAGTGTGTTTTATGACAGGAAAGCTCAGGTTCTGAAGGCGCTCGGCCGCAGCACCGAGGCATACAACATCTTACAGCGTCTGCAGGTCCACTGTGAGAAGACGAAATGCACAGACGTGCTCATCAGGTTTGTTTAGAGTCTTGTTTCCTGCTTTGTAAAAAGGTGCACACTTAGATTAGAAACCAACTTTGCTGTTATAGAATAAAATATTAGAAAAAAACAATATAATATTTTATGCAGTGTGTCTAAGCCATATCTGTTTCAGTTTCACTTTGTGTGTCGTTCAGAGTGATGCTGTCCACCGCTGAGCTGCACTGGGAGTCGTCCGGCTTCTCCACAGCTCTTCCCATTCTCCTGCAGGCCCTGACTCTGGCCAGACAGCACCACCTTCAGTCCCTGGTCTCAGAATCCATCCTTCATCTGGTCTTCTCTCAGGTCAGCCACAACATAACAACACTTCATTTATGTGCAGTCAGTGTCTTACCTGCAGCAGTCAGATAGTTCAGTTCAGATAATTTTTCATGGGAGAGTCAAGCTAACCTTTGTTGTCTGAAAGAACTTCACTTGCAGTTCATTCAAACAATATTTTAGGTGTTTTTACACTTTAACTTTAAAATGAGACAAATGTTTACAATATCACAATTATTTCAAACTACAAACATTACAACAGAATTACTCATGACAGGATTTGCAGTTCCATTTGTTAAACCCTGTAAAAAATGAACATTAAAAACAAGTTATTAAAAAAGTAAAAATAAAGACGACGTGTTTCTTTTGAGGGGAGAACAGCAATTACTTAACAGTCTAAATTATCCAGAGGAGACATTGTTGGTCAGAGAGTACAGGTAGTCCCCGACTTACGAGCGAGTTCCGTTACGAGTTGCTCGTAACATGGAAATCTCGTAATTCGGAACGACCGCCACGTGTCTCGTAAGTCCGGAATTTCGCTCGTAAATTGGAACGGTTTTGCTAGCGCGACTACAAACACTCGTTTTTCATCGAAAAACTGCTTACGAGTGCATAAAAATGATCGGAAACGTGTGTCCACATGTTTAGCTAACGAACTGTGGTGAAAAAACACAGAAAAACTCGGTATTTTTTGCGTTTTTTCCAAAAATTCGCCAGCTCGTAAGTCCGGAACCTCGTAGGTCAGAGCGCTCGTAACTCGGGGACTACCTGTAACTGTCTTCTGCAGACTTCAGCTGTGCATTTAGCATCAACAGTGCACACAGTTAGCATAGCAGTATGAGTGAATCAGGATAAATAAAAATGGACGACATGACTCCATTAACTTCCTTTGTTCAAAATTGGAGCCAAAATGTCTGGTTTATATCAAGCTTCCATGTTGTATTTATAGAGCCAGACGTGGAGAAAGAAGTCTGTCCTACGTACCGGTATATGCTTTCCAACTTGCTAAGAGGCTTCAAATTGTCAATAACGGTGTAACATGACACTTTTTGAGGCCTCAAATAGCCAATTAAAAGTAAACAATAAAAAAATGCATGTATGAACATGCAGCAGCAAGGTAAGAGCAATGTGAATCAACAAATAATCTGCACCTTAAAGAAGATCTGAAGTGTAATTTTGTTTTTACTGAGGAAAACGACTCGTTCTTTTACATTTAATATTTGTACTCTTATGCCTGGTCCCCACTGCACAACTCGAAACGCGCCTGCCGCCCCCTTGTGGCCGCTGGTCACGGTCCCACTGGCCACTGAAGACCGTCTGATGACGTACACTAGGGGGCAGCAGAGGGAGGGGTCTCTAGCTTGTTTTCCGGGTTCAGTTGTTGTGTTAACTGCACTTCCGACGGTCTTTGATGAGATAAAACGTTTTTTTTATGTTTGGGGTGATCTACACTGGAGAGAACAGCAGCCTGTCAGCAGCAACTGTAAAAATGCCACGTTTATTACCGGAGTTTGGTTCCAATTCATGGAGGGTCGATCCGGTAAGTTTAAAAAGTCCCGTTGTGGTTGTGTAATCAGATAGCGAGGCTCTCCCGACTGTTTGCCGGATGCGTCGAGCCGCCAGAGATCAACATTTGGGACGTCGGCGGCTCGACGGCTAGGTTGATTTGGACGCGCGCGTGCCCGCGAAGGGAACTTGGGCTGCCACCGCGCCGCTTTGATCACTCGAATCGCGCCGCTTCCCTGGTCGCCGTGACTCCACGCGTCTCCTCATAGACTTTGAATGTAAACCGGCCGCTTCAGCCGCCCGAAATCGGGGCAGTGGGTACCAGGCATTAGTCTTTGGTGGTTTAAGCTTCCAGCTTCCTGTTCTTTGTCTAGTTGTAATAAATGTTGATGTGTGATGTAAAATTAACTTAAATTACATTTGCTGGGAATATTTTGAGTTTGAGATGTTACATATGGTGAAGACTTGCTCTTCGGTGCTTTTATACGTCTTTAAAACAAAATCATTCTGTGCAGGTAAGATATTGACCGCTCAAAACCACTCCAAACAATGTGACTTACAAAAAATTAGCCTGGTTAAACAGTGTTACAGTTCCTGTGCTGTTTATCCTCAAAACATCATGCAGGTTTGGAGGTATTCAGTTTTTTTCTATTTTTTGGGGGGTTCTGCTTCTTCAGCTCAGATTTCTTTATAAAGGTGGCAAAGCTCAGTTCTCAGCTACAATCTGAAGTCATTTGTGAACATCACTGTATAATTTAGTTCTGAGCCTGTGACCGTCAGAAGTGTTTGATTTACTGTCCCACATTCTCTCTCTAGCTGATGCTGGGAGTCCCTGATCGTGCTCTGATTGTTCTTCATGAAGCCATGGAGCCGGTTCTGGCCCACGGAGCTGTCGTAGACAAAGGGCGTGCCATTCTGCTGGCTGCACGCTGTCAGATGGCTGTAGCTGGGTTTGGACCCAATGGACATGGACAACCAGGTATTATTACCCCCCACTGACCCACTGCATACCAGAGTCCTTCATGTTCTTGTTGCCTTTACGCTCTACCTCTTTGTGTGTCCTGGCAGATTTGCAGTTGGCACTTTTGGCTGCCGACACACTAAACGAGGCTGCAGTCTATTTTTCCAAGCTGAACTGTAAAGAGCGTCTGCGGGACGTCCACTACCTGCAGGCTCAGCTCCACCGCCACCTGGGACAAACCCAGCAGAGCAACAAAAGTGCTATGCTCTTCCGGCTGCTGGACCAGGAGCTGCAGACGCCGGCACCGCCCGTCTCCATGCAGCTCTGACATAACTCCCTTTACGACAACAAACTGGATGTTTTAGTTAATAAAATGGTATTTTTCCTCAAACTGCTGAGTGACGTTTCTGTGACTCACCGCTAGGTGGCAGAAAAGTTTTGTCTTGGTTTTTTTTTCAGTTCAAATATTTGGAAGGAAATTTAGTTTTGAGACTTTCTAAAAAATATACAGTATTGAGCAGAGCAAAAGTAAGCAGTCATTATTAAATATTAGTTTCCAGTCGATGAAGGTTGTGTACACCGTGTCAGCTTGGGTTTGGTGCAGCTTTAAGTGAAGGCGCTTATTATAACAAGGGTTTTATCAGCAGCACAGCATGACTGCCTGCTAACTCTATAAAACTGTTGTAAATGTTTATCGGTAGCTGTGCTGACTTCCTCACAGCTTTCTGATGGATGAGGGTAATATCACCATTAGCCACAAGATGAATGAGTTCCAGGAGCCCGGATGATCCTTGTTTCTCCTTGAGAATACTGATGAAGCTGGAACCATGAGCACATTAGCCCTGTAACAAGACACCACATCTGTGATAAACTTTACACCTGACATCGTTTGTCAGAAACTTTCACCAGACGGCCTGAACTTTAATTCATGAACTCCTTTCAGGGAAATTTCTGTCTCACTTCACTGTTTAAAATGAGTTGTTCTGGATGTTTAGAGGAATAACTGCAACAGGAAAAAACAGCAGCTGGGGTGTTTGTGGTTTTTCTTAAATGGCATTTAAAGTTTTTAAAGATATTTTGGTACCACTTTACAATAAGGCCCTCTTATAGATTACTAAATAGTTTATAGACGTGTTAAATTGCTCTATAAACACTTTTTAAATAATCACTGCTTATTATGCATAAGTTATGGGTGACGGAGACAAAACTGACCAGTTTCTTGCCAAATCTGTTCACCTAATATATACGGTATTTCATCAAGAGTTATGTTAAACATTTCAGACTAAGTTAATACCTTGTAAGCACAATAAGCATTTGTAAACCTATATTTAAGAATAATATCGTACTTTATCACTGCATTATAAGTATAATTAATAGTATATCCTACAAAAATATGTTTACACATTCTTTTTGTGCTTACAAGGTATTAACTTCGTCTGAAATGTTTAATATAACAACTAGATGAAATATATAGGTGAACAAATTAGGCTCACTATTTGGCAAGAAACTGGTCAGTTTTGTCTTATGTCTTAATTAATGCTTATAAAGCAGTTATTAAGGATTTATAAAGCTTTTGTAGAGGAATTAATAACATCTCTATAAACTATTGGCCGTTTATAAGGGGAGAGTTATTGTAAAGTGATATTTTAATGTGTGTTTGATAATATTAATATTTTATTAAATGGTTCCTCTCATTTAAGCATCATCTTTCTAAACATTTCTGTTAAAGCAGTTTAAGTGCAACGTTGAGGTTCCTCTTCTGGAAGATAATCAAATTCATTGGAAGAGTTTCCTTTTTAGAAAAAGTTTTGTTTACCATGTAAATACCAAAGAGTTAAACCATAGAGCTCTCTTTCACAACAGACTCCTTGATCTTGATGTTGCTTTAGGCACGTTGCCATAATGTGCAAATATTTGCATGTTTCACATATTTACAACTACCTGTGGGTTTGGTATGCGGGGGAGTGTGCAGCAGTTGAAGGAGTGTGTTTGGGTGTGTAACGTTGAGAATAATTCATCTGACTTTCAGTTTTCTTCAGAAGAAGTGTCGCCCTGCAGTGTGACTCAAGCCTCTGCACAGGCTTACCTTATAGGCTGACCACTCTAAAATGTACAGTTTTGTCACACAGCATTGCACAATGCCACAGATGGTGCAAAGAGTGTGCAGTTGGAGGCAACCCAAACGTTTTTACAAAGATCTAATGAGGCCTCCACAAACAGTTTGTGAAAGATGAAACAAGCTCATCACAACTGAAAAGTAATGTCTTTAGAGTTCTTCTATTTTATGAACAACACTGTCACTTTTCAGATGGCTCAAAAGCCAAACAAGGAACTATTGTACTTCATGGTAACAATTTCACTCAATACCAGGAGTCAGTAGCTCAAATGAGCAGAGCTGGAAAGAGGTCAAAAATATTCCCACAGATTTCTGCATTCTTTTCACTCCCATTTACTCACAGACTTATGAATCGTCCTTCAAGACCAAATTGTATACGTTATTTTCCACTTAATGTTTATTCATTCATTCATTCAACCTTTATTTAGTCAGGTAAATCTTATTGAACCTCATGGGCTCATTTACGAAAGCGACCTGCTAAAACTAAAGAACGATGAACAGCAATGGTAGAATTTCCTTAAACAATAAACAAACAATAAACAATAGAAAACAAAAAAGAGAAAAAAACAAAAGAAAGAAATACTTTTTTTTTTTAAACAAAGTATCAAAAAACGAGCAAAACATAAGGTAGACGTATAAAATCAAAGACAGGAACAAATCTGCATTGGTTTTTGCCAGGATTCCAACAGATTAAAAC
>JBBPBX010019141.1:26178-44766 GCA_038048925.1 Garcialebias charrua
TATATATATATATATATATATATATAATATATATATATATATATATATATATATATATATATATATATATATATATATATATATATATATATATATATATATATATATATATATATATATATATATATATATATATATATATATATATATATATATATATATATATATATATATATACAATGCTGTGGTTATTTTATGTATTTTTTTCTGCGTATCCAGAAAATATAACCCTCGGCAACCAATAAATCCCCCAACAGGATTGATCCAATATGGACATAATTTGGTACATGTAAAGACGAATGAGTGTGTTAGTGATTGGATTTGCAAGTATGGTATGTGTCTTGAACAGGTACAAGGGATTAGCCTGGCCCTCGCCATTCCTACGCAGCTCCGCTCAATTCTCATTTCCCTAGTACAAAGCGAAGTGAAGGACATGGGTCTGGTATCAACCAGGCTAACAAGGGATGGCATCACGAGTGAAGCTAGTGTTATCAGGTAATTGCTGGAACGTCTGACAGTCGAATTAGACAACATCAAAATCACTTGATGAGTTTGATTGGACTTGCATGAAGCCATATTGTTGTATTCTGCAAGTAAAAGTAAAGTCATGAAAAATATGCTTTGAGTATAAGTATGTTTGGTTGAAAATGAACCCAAACTGTTGAACCAAAAACTCAGGAGGGCTCAAGAGTTAAAATAAATACATTGATCAAACTAAAGAAAACAAAAAAATGTATGTTGAGTCAGCAAAGTATAATCACAAGGAAAAAGCTTGAGGGGAAAACAAACATGATCGGCGAAAGGCACGATGCACGGACGAGGGACGAACAAAACAACACTTTCTTTATTTAAGACCTGACAGATAAAGACAAACACCTGGGGGAAGATGAGGATCTGATGAGAGTGTGAGGGACAGGAGCTGAACTACATGCGGGGAGAAACACTGGAGAAGCAGGAAAATCAAGTAACAGAAAACGAAACGACACAAGACAGACCGTGACAAAACATTACGTTGCTTTTTTACATCTTGATCTGTCGCTACTGTGTGACACACAAAGGAAACAAGGATATTTTTCTTTAAAAAATCACTTAAATTAAATAGAAAGCATCATATTTAATATGCTATTACAACTATAAAACATGTCCACGTGATATTTAAAATGCTTCAAAAAGTTGGTTGTAGTTTCAGTTTAGACCATTTTAAGGTGCAGAATTTGTTCTTTAACAAAAACGTGTTGCACAAATAAATGGTAAATGGAATGGACTGTATTTATATAGCGCCTTTCTATCTTATCCAGATACTCAAAGCACTTTACAACACAATCTGTGTCCTCATTTACCCATTCATACAGCACTCTGTTAGATCTCTACAAAGCTAATTGAACAAACCATTGTAAAGAGACTAATCAGAGCTTTCTCACATTCAGACGCTGATGGGACACACATCGGAGGCAATGAGGGGTTCAATGTCTTGCCCAGGGACACTTCGGCATGTGACTGCTGGTGGATTAGAACCCCCATAGCACAAAGCAGCTAGTAGACAAAAAAATCTTAAACTACCCCCTGCTTACAGTTCATTCTCGTAGCTATAAGTTATAGTTCTTGCTCACAGAAATAAAGTAACACATAAATATATGACTTTTAAAACTGTGGAGGAAGTAATAAATGCCGTACTTTTAATAAAATGTTTATGATTGATGAGTCCAATAATTCTCAGTCGGGTCATCTGGACAGTTTGATGGGGTTCTGATTCTCTGTGAATTACCAGAGGGCTGGAGTGAGGTTAACAGTTTAGCTGCTTGGATGAGCCTAAAGTCTGAGTTTTCAGTTTCACCAAGGAGGATTTCTTTAAGCCTGGTTGGATCGCCATGCTTTGTTCTTGAGCAGGTGTTCAGTTTCAACCTAAACTGATAAAAATCAGTCCATTCACTGCATTTTCCTTTTCTTATTGAGATCCAAAATAGAAAAACCAGACTGACACAACATTTATGTATCGTCATTGTTATACCTGCTGCTTTAAGGTTAAAAAAGCACATTGTCAAATAACACAAAACTACAAATTCCCGTCATTTGACAAAACCGTCAGGGTGTACCGTACACATTTAAATGTTGATCAAACGTTGATGTTGTAATTTTCTCTTTTAACCACAACATAATATTTATAATAAAAAAACAGGTACCACTTTACAATAAGGCTCCCCTTATAGATGGCTAATAAATAGTTTATAGTTACGTTATTAGTTCCTCTATAAACACTTTATAAATCATTAATAATTGTTTATTATGCATTAATTAAGGGTGACAGAGAGACGAAATTGACCAGTTTTTTGCCAAATAGTGAGCCAAATCTGTTCACCTATATATTTAATCTAGAGTTGTTATATTAAACATTTCAGACTAAGTTACTACCTTGTAAGCACAATAAGCATTTGTAAACCTATTTTTAGCCTAGTTTGTCTCTGTCTCTGTCACCCTTAATTAATGCCTAATAAACAATTAATGATTTATAAAGTGTTTATAGATGAATTAATAACATACGTACACACATTCTATTTATTAGAGTCAGTTAGTCAGAGACTCTATCAATGTTCTGTTCCACAAACGCTAACATACTCATACTCGGGGATCTCAACATTCATGCTGATACACCTACTAATCATCTAGCTGCTGAATTCCTTCAAATTTTGGACTGTATGGACTTGGAACAACATGTCAAGCTTCCAACTCATTCTCGTGGTCACACCCTGGACTTAGTCATTACAAACTCTCTAACTGTGCATCATCTCTCTGCATAGGACATGGGTGTATCCGATCACAAAGTTATCTATATGGAGCTTCCTTTCCTGGACAGTACCATCAAACCAAAGCGACAGATTTCTTTTAGAAATCTGTAAAACATTAACCCTGAACTTCTAGCAGTTGATATTAAGGTCCTCATTCATCTCTCCCTTCCAGCTTCCCTCAATGCAATGGACTTCTACAACATCAGCCTCTCCAGCATCTTAGACCACCATGCTCCTGTCAGAGAGAGGACAGATGTTTTTTTCATGCTCAGCTCCCTGGTTTACCCCGGAGCTGAGGAAAATGAAGACAGCTGGTCGAGTGCTTGAGAGATGCTTCTTGGCTTCTGGTCTGCTAGTTCACAAACTGTGCAGTCCACTAAGAAAAACCATCACATCACAACTTTGAGAGAATTTTAAGATTTTATGACTATAATTTCAGTTTAATAACTGATCGTTTTTACCAGTGTTTATTACAAGCATGGCAACAAAACAGCATGAGAACAATGCATGTTTAGAAAAATATATCTGAAAAAGTATTTTTAGAATACACAATACATGAAATGAACCTCAAGTCAATGATAAACATTAATAAACAGTACCTTCACTGTAAAATCACAATAAAAACAGCACTTTGAGTTTTCACGACATATTGTCCTTTCGAGGATTAGCTTACATCAGGAGTAAACACCTTGTTGGAGCAGGTAAACAACCCGAGACGTCCTTCACTAGAACTGCTGTGCCTGCTTCCTTGTCCAGTTTTAAATGATGATTTATCACTTGTTTGACTAAAAAACAAACCCTTTTTTTTTAATTCAAATAATTTAAATAAACTGGAAACCTCATATGGACAAGATTAATAATTTGAGATGAAATCCAGGATTATTCCTTCATGAGTCGTTGTGTTCTCAGTTAATTAGAAGCCTGGCTGTTTTTATCAAGATGCTGGATGTCATGCCCCAGCTAGCAAGCAAATGTTCAGATGACGTTCAGTGAACGTCGTCTAAAGGTCGAATGTCGAATGTTCAGGACCCAACCTTGTCAGAACGTTGCCTGAACGTTAACGCTGAACATTCACTCACTGTTAGAAATTTTTTTTTTGGTGTAATTTCATTCAATTAGTTCTTACATCTTTGACACTTTAATGGTTGTTATAATTTATGACCAAATCTCTATTTTTGTTTTGTTACAAAAGGTGTGCACTTCTGACATTGTCTGAACATTGTCTGAACATTGCCTGAACATTGCCTGAACATTGCCTGAACATTGTCTGAACATTGTCTGAACATTATCTGAACGTTGTCTGAACGTTTCCTGAACGTTAACTCTGAACGTTCACTCACTGTAAGAAAAAAAAAATTGGTGTATTTTCATTCACTTATTTCTTACATCTTTGACACTTTAATGGTTGTTATAATTTATGACCAAATCTCTATTTTTGTTTTGTTACAAAAGGTGTGCACTTCTGACATTGTCTGAACATTGTCTGAACATTGCCTGAACATTGCCTGAACATTGCCTGAACATTGTCTGAACATTGTCTGAACATTGTCTGAACATTATCTGAACGTTGTCTGAATGTTTCCTGAACGTTAACTCTGAACGTTCACTCACTGTAAGAAAAAAAAATTGGTGTATTTTCATTCACTTATTTCTTACATCTTTGACACTTTAATGGTTGTTATAATTTATGACCAAATCTCTATTTTTGTTTTGTTACAAAAGGTGTGCACTTCTGACATTGTCTGAACATTGCCTGAACATTGTCTGAACATTGTCTGAACATTATCTGAACGTTGTCTGAATGTTTCCTGAACGTTAACTCTGAACGTTCACTCACTGTAAGAAAAAAAAATTGGTGTATTTTCATTCACTTATTTCCTACATCTTTGACACTTTAATGGTTGTTATAATTTATGACCAAATCTCTATTTTTGTTTTGTTACAAAAAGTGTGCACTTCTGACATTGTCTGAACATTGTCTGAACGTTCACTATGAACATTCACTTGACATGACAATCATGTTTGCTGTGACTTCTTTAATCAGTCTTTATATCTTCAATAGAGCAATGGGCCCACGTACGAGACCCCCACTCATATGGGTTCTTTATCTATAACCATAATTACATGGTTGTTGTCACCAGATCTCTATTTTTGTCTTGTTATAAAAAGTTTGCCCTGCACTGTAAACTATCAATTACTGTGAAAAACAAATGTTTGCTGTGATCATTTAATCAGTTTTTTATATATATTTAAAACCTATGGTTATTGTCACCAAATCTTTATTTTTGTCTTGATATGAAAGTGCACACTTCTGACGTTTTCTGAATGTTTGTTTACTGTGAGAAAAAAAAACAAGTAGCATAATTTTATTTAATTAGTTTTTTAATCTTTAAAACTTTAATGGTCATTAATTATTATCACCAAATCTCTATTTTTGTTTTGAAGTGCACTTCTAATGTTGTCTGAATGTTGTCTGAACGTTCACTCTGGACATTCAATGTGAAAAAACATGTTTGGTGTGATTTAATTTAAAGAGCATAGTACAAACTTAATGGTTGTTATTATTTATCACCAAATCTCTATTTCTGCGTTGTTATAAAAAATTGTACACTTCTGTTAGTTAGATGTTTAATAGAGGGTTTAGGGCCCTCTTTTCTCCCACAGTACTTCTCTCAGATAAACTCTGGTGCCAGAAAATGGCTTCCATTAACTCCTGTTTATCCCCCCAGAAGCAAAACCTTGTTGAAGCAAAACCTGTTCTGGTGGTTTGATTGAACACTGTGACAGTTGAGGGTGGGCAATCACAACCCCCACTGTTGGTTGGAGGCCCTTTCATTGGCCCTTTGATTTCTCCCAGGATGCCTTGTGGTGAAGGTTTCCCATCATTGCCACCATTTTAGTTTGTTTGGTTCAAAACAGAGGAGCACCGCCCTGCAGCTGGATCTTGATGCTTGAACCAAATCCCCTGGTCAGCAGATACCAACAAGAAAGGTAAGGGCTTGAGGCCTTATGCTCCTAACCCCAGTTGAATAATGAAGGTTTGTGTTTGCTCATTAAATTGTTGTAAAAATAAATGATGTAAGATCTGACCTCTGTAATATCACATGTGGAGTTCCCCAGGGCTCTGTGCTGGGACCAAAGCTATTTATTTTATATGTGAATGACTTGGTAAATGTGTCAGGACTCCTTAAATGTATACTTTTTGCTGATGATACCACATTTTTCTGTTTAGGTGAAGATATAGAACAGATGTTGGAATTGATAAAGACAGAATTTACCAAAATACAAACTTGGTTTAAAATCAATAAATTATCATTAAATCTAGAAAAAACTAATTACATGATATTCAGTAATAAAAAGAAAACTGTTGACGTTCCACTCAAAATTGAGGGTGTTGAGATTTGTAGAGTGAGTGAGGTGAAGTTTTTGGGTGTTATCATTGACGACAAACTGACATGGAAACAACACATAAATTCTGTAAGAATAAAAATAGCTAAATCAATTGCAGTACTATACAAGGTCAGAGACCTATTGAATGATAAAGCTCTGTATTTGTTGTATAACACAATCATTGTTCCACACTTAATCTATTGTATTGATGTTTGGGGAAAAGCGTGTAAAACAATCACAAAGCCTATTTTTGTATTACAGAAAAGAGCTGTAAGAATTATCACTAGAAAACATTACTGTCATCCATCCAGTACATTATTTTATCAACTGAAATTATTGAAATTCCATGATTTGGTTGATTATAATATTTTATCAATTATGTATAGGGCTCAAAATAACGATTTACCTTTAAATATCCAAATGAATTTTGTTAAAAGACAAAGTTGTTATAATCTTAAGGGGACAGAGATGTTTGTAAAACCACAATTCAGAACTAGCTTGAAGGGACGTTCTACCTCAATCCAGGGAATTAGATTATGGAATGGCTTGGAGAATGTAGTTAAAAATGCCAAGTCACTGTTTACATTTAAGAAAATGGTCAAAAGGAATTTGTTGAAAAAATATATATGAATTAGCATAATGTGTATTGCATCAATTATTAGTTATGTATTAGTATTAGAAAGTTAGAAAGAGTTAGTCATTTTGTACTGCTGGTGAAAGACTATTATTGTTTAATCTGATTGTTTGAAAAAAGGGGCAGATATAATAAGATTTATTCTTCTTTCTGCTACCTTTCATTTTTTTACATTGTGTACGTGTCGTTGATGGGATTGTCTTGTATTGTATTTCTTTTGTAAAAAAATGAACAAATTTAATAAACATAAACATAAACAAATTATTCTGAATTAATAAAAATTTATAAGCTGCTTCCAAGTTACACCAAGACAGGTTTAAGGCTTTTGAACTGCAACTTCGGATGTTTTACTTTAATTTCAGAGTTAGCTAGCCTCAAAAATATTTGAGTTTTGCTTCTAAAGCTAAAACTTTCTCCAGTGAACAGCTGTTTCCTCAGCATCAGTTCCAGATGTTCTGTAACCGTCAGACTGTGGTTCTGCCGGAACTTTAAAACAGAACGCAGCTCACCCCGTCATTCCCGTCTCTCTGTTTCATAGGGTTTGGGTTTAGGAGTCCTATGACGGGGCCTGAATCCCTCTTCCAGTGTGGACGTAGCCGAACAGGAAGAGAGAAACAAACACGTCCAGGTTGTGGAGGTCACTTACGCAGCAACTCTCAACAGATCAACTGACAAGAACTACATAAACTCTGAGACCGGTGAGCGTTTAAAGCAAACACAAATTCTGAACAGTTTGAACCATACAGATTGAAAGAGTTCACTCAGCTGGATAAGGTGAATAAACTTGAAGACGTTCAAGTGGAAAGATTATTATTACTTTTTTAACCTTTTTCATACAGACTTGAGACTTGAACTGTTGTTCCTCCCCCCATCCCCCAATGCTGTTATTGCATAATGTAACACGGGCTATGAAGGCCCGGATTGTGACTCAGAGGATGTGACTCTAAAGCCAACTGGTAGACTGTAAATAGTCTAGAGCTTCCCTATTACAAATACGCAGGTACGCCTGGCTTCAAATGACAAAAACAGAAGTGTTGTATACAATATATATTTTATTAATTCCTTTCAATATTAAAACAGCCTTTATTAGATGCATTTATGCTATGGTGGTTCTACCAGGCCAGTTGTAAAGGGCTAGCACAACTCCAAATCACTTAACACCAAAGGATGTTACATGCCAGTAACATGAGAGCATGTACAGTTTAAAACAAGGCACAGAGTTGGGAGCACAATATAGCAACTGTAGCAATCTGCCGTACAGGAATGACAGTTAGTAAGGTGCTTGCACATGATAAACAATATTAGAAAATACAAGCATGTACCTTAATCAGTCACAATCCCAACAACAAGCACATTCAATTAGTTGCAGTGGCAATCTGCCACCCACTGGCACATGTCCTAAAGAAACAAACAAATACAAATAACTTTTAACAGAACTCCACAACAATATGTGGAGCAGCATTGACAGCACCCAACCAGCAGTGACTAATGAAAAAAAACATTTACCTTAGCTTGTGCTTCAGGGCTTTGCACAACTCCATGAACACTGCAGCAGCACTCACTACAGCCACATGCAGCAAGAGACTAAACAGCCAACACCCTGGAGAAGAATGTTTGGCTTACACACCTGGTGCTTAGTAACACTAATGAGCTAAACCACACTGAAGGTGGAGGAACAGGACACGGTGTGTTCAGGGAGCCAAACCAGAGTGGGAATTTACAGTCACTCTTCCAATGAACTAAAACCACCCGGTTACATCCTACCCCCCCTTTATGGATCGGTGGCCCACCGATAAATCAAAACCGCAACCAGGGTCAAAAAGTGGCGGTAACGCCCGTTCCCAGTTCAGGTCCCCTCGGGTCCAAGCCACCACTAGCCCTCAGTTGTCGGAAAACTAACTCCCCCTAGTGTAAGGAGCCAGACATTAGGAGGGGGTGGTTCAGGCTCAGTGGGTCCCCATGTAGATGAGGTGAAGGAGCGTTTAATGGCGCCTTGTCCCCAAGTCGCTGTGAAATTATCTGGAGTTCCGGTCCAATGTGTCCTTGACACAGGTTCTATGGTTTCTACCATTTCGGAGAGCTTTTTCAAGAAATATTTTCCAGACAAGTTAAAGTCCTGTCATTGGTTAGAGCTGAGAGCTGCCAACGGTTTAAGCATTCCGTACTTGGGTTATCTTGAGCCCGACATAGAGGTGTGTGGTGTGGTAATTCCTAGAAGAGGGATCTTGGTTGTTAGAGACCCTCCAGGTCAGGTTAGTTTACCTCATATACCGGGCATAATTGGGATGAATGTCATAAAGGCCTACTATTTTCAGTTGTTTGACCAGTATGGCCCTGAGTTGTTTGAACGCCCTACAGTTTTGGGAGCTTTCAGTTCCTGGCTTCCTGCCTTCCAGTTATATCAGCAGACCAACTTACAGAAAGGCCCTATTCAGACTAGTGTCGCAAAGCTGCGTGGTAAAAGACCTGTGGTAGTTCCTGCTGGCACTACTAAACTTGTACCTGCTACTTGTTCTGCTATGTTGGCCTTGGCAGGGGCTGTTTTGATTGAACCCTTAAATGCAAAGTTTGGCTTACCTGAGGGTTTGTTAGTGTCTCCTTCTCTCTTGCATGTTGTTCGGGGTACTGTTTATGTTCCTGTGGTGAATGTAGGGGTGTGTACGGTTACACTGAAACCCCGCTGTTCTCTTGGAGTGTTGTCTCCTATAGATGTGGTGAGCCTACCATCAGAGTTGCAGGAAGTCCCTTGTGTACAGGAGCAAATTATTGCTGCAGTCAGGTCCCATACTGCCGAGACTGGCTCAGTTAGAGAGAAGATAACCTCCCTTGATCTCTCTATGCTAGATGGAATAGAGCAGCACAAAGTGAGAGCCTTATTGCTAAAGTATGAATCTGTGTTTTCTGCTTTTGATGGTGACCTTGGCTTTACCAATTTAATTGAGCATAGCATCCCTTTGTCAGATGATGTTCCCATACGACAGCGGTATCGGCGCATCCCTCCATCGGAATATGAGGCAGTTAAGTCTCACATTAACCAGCTGCTGGCAACCCGGGTAATTCGAGAGAGCAGTAGCCCTTATGCGTCCCCAATTGTCCTAGTCAGAAAGAAGGACGGTAGTCTTCGCCTTTGTGTAGACTACAGACAACTTAATAAAAAGACCAGGAAGGATGCTTTTCCACTGCCTCGAATAGAAGAGACACTAGACTCCCTCTCGGGCGCCCGCTGGTTTACGACAATGGACCTTGCTTCTGGATATAACCAGGTTCCAGTTGCAGAGATCGATAAGCCAAAAACAGCTTTCTGCACCCCGTTTGGCCTGTTCGAGTTCAACCGTATGCCATTTGGACTATGCAATGCACCAGGGACTTTCCAGCGCTTGATGGAGAGGATATTTGGGGCCCAGCATGGTCAGTCACTCTTGTTATATCTGGATGATATTGTTGTGTTCTCTTCCAGTGTTGATGATCACTTGACACGGCTGGAAAGGGTTCTAAGTCGCCTAAAACAAGAAGGATTGAAAGTCAAGTTAGAAAAGTGTGACTTCTTCAAAAAGCAGGTGAAATATCTGGGACATCTCATCTCTGAGGAGGGCGTGGCCACAGACCCAGGAAAGGTTGCGGCAGTGTTAAACTGGCCTCACCCCACCAACATCTCAGAGTTGCGGTCGTTCCTGGGGTTTGCCAATTATTACAGGAGGTTCGTAGAAGATTTTTCTAAACTAGCTGGCCCCCTTCATCGTCTTGTTGCAGAACTTGCTGGGTCGAAGGTGTGCAGAGGACGAAGGCAACTGCTGGAAGACGTTTGGTCAGAGGACTGTGAAAGGAGCTTCCAGGAGCTCAAGGCCAAGCTTGTAAGTGCCCCCACACTTGCTTTTGCTGATTTCTCTCTGCCTTTCATTTTAGAGGTCGACGCCAGCCACAGTGGGCTAGGAGCCGTATTGTCTCAAGAGCAAGGTGGCAAAGTGAAACCAGTTGCATATGCCAACTGGCGGGGCGGTTTCCAACAGTGTAAAATCAATGGCCAGCAGCTGATTTGGTCTTGAAGCAAGGAGGTGACCCATAGGAGCACGAGCTCTTGGTTGGGTGTTTTTAGCAAGGGTACACCTCTCACACTGCTGGCACCAGTCCTTTCCCTCCGGCTTTGGGGAGCATGTACAGCCGGTGGCGCCTCATATGGCATATGAACTGGAGGCCTTTCCGGTGGTTCTGGCTTCACAGACGGGTTACTAACAGCCTCTCGGACCACCCTGTGAGTCATCAAGGCCCCTAATGGCCGTCAGGCTGATGTTCCTCATTTGCATGTGAACAAGCTGTTTTTATTGACATTGTTAAACCTGTTTGTCCAATATGTGGAGGAACTGAAACTGAGGCTTCTAAGGGGTTAGGGTTAAACTCTCATTGACAATGGCAAAATACATTTATTCTGTTCCTAAATCTACTCTTTGGAGACAAAATCATCTTGCTGCCAAGCGGAAATTTAAGTGTTTAGATGATGACCAAGATGATTCTCAAGATTTTGATAAAAATTCTGCATTTCAGCATGAAGTCATTGCCATGCATAGTGAACACAGTGAATCACTTGAAAGTTCTGACTCTCTTCATGATGATGGCACCAATGAACCAGAAACTGTAGATATTCCTGTAAATGGGTCCTTTTCAGATGATGATCATGGCAGTATTCATTCAGACCATCATGCCAATCATTCTTATGATTTTCCCTCTGAATTGGATGTTCACATTTCACATAACTCTGAACTTGAACCAGATCGCTCAACAGATTGTTCTTCCTTGGATACTGACGGTGAACAAGCCACCTATCAACATTTGCTGGGGTGGATGTTTTTTATTTATTTATTTATTCATCCAGTTATAGGGGAGACCCCAGCAAGGCACTGTGCATTTTCCAGATTGCCTTTGCACATGACTAATTACTCTTTTTTTGTTGTTTTTGTTTGTTTTTTGCAAATGCAGATGGAATCATGAATGGGGATTCTGCAGCAAGAGAGGATTTTATAAGGACTCATGCTGCAGAGCATTTAAAACATGCAAAAAGGGTAGAGGACATGCGCTCACACTGGACAATTAAAATGTGTCACAAAGAAGTGGAGGTGGGGCTTTCACACTGGACATTTAATGCACCACAAAGAAGTGGACACTGGACATTTAATGTACCACAAAGAAGTGGAGGTGAGGCTTTCACACTGGACATTTAATGCACCACAAAGAAGTGGAGGACACGGGCTCACACAGAACTGAGGAACACATTTTTTGGGGGGAGAGATGCAAATACAGGTGCTGGTCATAAAATTAGAATATGAAAAAGTTTATTTATTTCAGTAATTCCATTCAAAAAGTAAAACTTGTATATTATATTCATTCACACAGACTGATATATTTAAAAAAAAAATCTTATTGTTGATGATTATAACTGACAACTAATGAAAAGCCCAAATTCATTACCGGTAACAGAAAATTACATTACTTGAGATAAAAAATTAAAAAAGGATTTTTATAGATGTTGACCAACTGAAAAGTATGAAGTACCATGGTCCTTGCAAAAGGACCCCCAACTAAGTATTCAAAGATGTACATATTGTACATTTCATGTTCATAGTTCTCAGTTGGCCAACATTTATACAATTTTTTTTAAATTAATCTCAAGTAATAGTCTAATTTTCTGAGGTACTAAATTTAGGGTTATCATTAGTTGTTGGTTTTAATTATCAGCATTAAAATAAATAAACTTGAAATCAGTTTAATGAAAGTTTCACTTTTTGAATGGAATTACTGAAATAAATCAACTTATTTAAAATATTATGACCAGCACACTTTTTAAACATATTTGTGGTGGGACTGTAATTTTATGTAGCTTTCATATTTCTCATGTTACTGCCAGTGTTGCTAGTTCAGCTATAAATCCAAAAGAAAAATGAAGGCATGTTAATAAAAACAAAAACAAATTAATGTTAAGTACAGACCAAAGCTATGTGAGCTGTGTACTTTTAGATTTGTTTGTGTACTGGTACATTTTGTTTTGCCACCAGTTGATAAGCTCCCTCCAATGTAATTCTAAAGCTTTTGTTTTTTTAAAGGTACCAAAGGTGGACTTTTCCATTTTATGTGTTGCTGTTCTGTTAATCCTTTAATTTATGTTAAAGAGGATAAAGGAAAAATGTAAGGAGTGATTTGTAAACCTTAATCCAACGGTTTCTAGGACCATGTTTCCTGCTGCACAATGGATGGTCAAATGTGGTTCCTAGCTTTGTTTGCCTCAACGCAGTTTTGAAGTAGATGCATTATATTTTTCATATGCATAGCATGTACAGATTCTTTTTGTACCTATTTTTGTACCTATTTTGTTACAACTGATGCCAGTTATGCATTTTTTTTATTCATATACGGATTTGTTTTATATTATGATACTGATGCCTTTATGTGTAATAAACTGATTATTTTATCATAACTTTCGCCTCTGTTATTTTTAATGTTAGTACTGTAGAATTAATTCATAGCCAAGAGTTATTTGCACAACTACATATCATCATGATTCCACTAATAAATCTCAATTTAAAACTGTGGATTGGGAACTTGAAAAGTTTGTGTTGTCTGAACGTTGAAGGGACAGTTTCTGAACGTTCAGGGGACGTTGTCTGAACATTCGGGGGATAGTTTCTGAACATTCAGGGGACGTTCTCTGAACGTTTTATGGAGTTTCATTTGGACGTTCAGTGAACGTTTTCTGCAAACGTTCAGAGGACGTTGATGACAACGTTCAGAGGACGTTGTCTGAACGTTCAGGGGACGTTGTCTGAACGTTCGGGGGATAGTTTCTGAACATTCAGGGGACGTTCTCTGAACGTTTTATGGAGTTTCATTTGGACGTTCAGTGAACGTTTTCTGCAAACGTTCAGAGGACGTTGATGACAACGTTCAGAGGACGTTGTCTGAACGTTCAGGGGACGTTGTCTGAACGTTCGGGGGATAGTTTCTGAACATTCAGGGGACGTTCTCTGAACGTTTTATGGAGTTTCATTTGGACGTTCAGTGAACGTTTTCTGCAAACGTTCAGAGGACGTTGATGACAACGTTCAGAGGACGTTGTCTGAACGTTCAATGTTAGCTGGGGCACAAACTTACCGTGTTATAAAACAGACACATCACGATCCTTTGGTTTCTGCTGGAGTCTCTCATGTTCCTCCAGTTTAACCAGTATCCAGCAGCAATGACACAAGAGGGAAGTAAGGCAAAGCATCTTAATTATAAACGCTAAAATAATACCAAAAATTAAAACAAAAAGTTGAATGACTTGGTGTAAATAACACAGATATTAAAAATTGTTCATCTTCCATGTTTGAAGAGAAGTGGTGATGGCATTGTCTCTGTAGACATCACGAGTCTTCAGACAGCATTTTATTGTTTGAGTCTGTTTCGGAAGACTGTCCTCACTGAGGTTGGGGCAGACAAAAACTGAAAGATGCTTAATATCCAGCTGGGTAGCCTCCTTTCCTGGGGTCAGACTCTGCACAGAGACGCTCCCCCTGCCGCACCACGGCCTGGACGACAGAGTCTGGAGTACTCAGCAGCTGGGTTATATGGTTCTTCTGGGCCAGCCCCTCCAGGACAAGCTGACAAGGCATCAGAGAACAAACACAACAAAACGTCACCGTGTGCAGGAGCTGAATGTCTTACAGCAGTCTCTAATTTAAAGTGCAGTGAAAGTTACAGATGATGTAAGAACACAGGTTTAGTGGTTTGACTCAGATCACACAAAATGTTTTTATCTTCTTCTTCTTCTTTCGGCTTTTCCCTTTTCAGGGGTCGCCACAGCGAGTCATCCTCCTCCACCTCACTCTGTCCTCTGCATCCTCTGTCCTCACTCCAACTACCTTCATGTCCTCTCTAACTGCATCCATATATCTCCTCTTTGGTCTCCCTCTTTGTCTTTTTCCTGGCAGCTGCATTTCTAACACTTGCTCAACATGAGAGTTCTGTGATGGGAGTTAAATTCAAAGCAGTCTGCTCCTTAGATAAATAGTGTTAAATTATTATTTTTACATTTGAATGTTTCTGTTCAGTGTCCTGAGATAACTTCTGTTGTGACTTGGTACTAAAACTGAATTGATTCAAGTCCTGTAAGATTATGTAAATGTGTGCATATTCCATCACCTGATTATTGTTTAACCTCTGTTTACTTTTACTTAGATGCTGGCATGTAAACATTTCAGCACCCCTATCCAACATTTCATTAACATAAATACTGTAAATAAAATTGATACTTGCAGGTATTGTTTTTTAGTTCTTGTTCAAAGAATTTGTTTTGTCTTAATTATACTGTAAAAACATTTTACTTGTGCTCATTGACACAGTTAGAGCAATGTTTAAATCTGTAATGATCATGGGAATAGATGTTTGTGCTTCTTGAGGAAGTTTTTTTTTAATCAGTCTTCTGTCAACATTTCCAAACCACTGAAATACAGTACCACATCATCTGCAAAAAACAGAGAAGCGATTCTAAGGTCACCAAAACGGATCCTCTCAACACTTTGGCTGCGCCTAGAAATTCTGTCCATAAAAGTTATGAACAGAATCGGTGACAAAGGGCAACCTTGGCGGAGTCCAACTCTCACTGGAAACGAGCCTGACTTACTGCCGGCAATGCGGACCAAGCTCTGACACCGGTCGTACAGGGACCTAACAGCCCATATCAATGGGCCTGGTACCCCATACTCCCGGAGTACCCCCCACAGAACCCCCCGAGGGACGCGGTCGAATGCCTTCTCCAAGTCCACAAAGCACATGTAAACTGGTTGGGCAAACTCCCACGCACCCTCCAGGACCCTGCTGAGGGTGTAGAGCTGGTCCAGTGTTCCACGACCAGCATGAAAACCACACTGCTCCTCCTGAATCCGAGGTTCGACTATCCGACGAACCCTCCTATTGGCTTCATCAGATCGTGATTTACAACTTTCACTGGAGCGGTTTGCAGCCGAGTGTGACGCCGCCGGGATGAGGATCAGTTCCTCCAAATCCGAGGCCATGGTCTTGAGCCGGAAAAGGGTAGCATGCCCTCTCCGGGTCGGGGAGGAGGTCCTGCCCCAAGTGGAGGAGTTTAAGTATCTCGGGTCTTGTTCACGAATGAGGGAAAACTGGAGCGTGAGATCGATAGGCGGATAGGTGCAGCGTCCGCAGTGAAGCGGGCGCTGTACCGGTCTGTCGTGGTGAAGAGAGAGCTGAGTCGAAAGGCAAAGCTCTCAATTTACCGATCGATCTACGTTCCCACCCTCATCTATGGTCATGAGCTTTGGGTTGTGACCGAAAGAACGAGATCTCGGATACAAGCGGCTGAAATGAGTTTTCTCCGCAGGGTGTCTGGACTCTCCCTTAGAGATAGGGTGAGAAGCTCAGTCATCCGGGAGGGACTCGGAGTAGAGCCGCTGCTTCTCCACATCGAGAGGAGCCAGTTGAGGTGGCTCGGGCATCTGGTTAGGATGCCTCCTGGACGCCTCCCTGGTGAGGTGTTCCGGGCATGTCCCACCGGGAGGAGACCCAGAGGAAGACCCAGGATACGCTGGAGGGACTATGTTTCTCGGCTGGCCTGGGAACGCCTTGGGATTCCCCCAGAGGAGCTGCTCCAAGTGGCTGGGGAGAGGGAAGTCTGGGCCTCCCTACTTAGGCTGCTACCCCCGCGACCCGACCCCGGATAAGCGGACGAAAATGAATGGATGGATGGATGAAATACAGTATTAAAGTAAGAACATGTTACAAAGTACTTGGCATGATGAGTCTTTCATATTTCTTCAGATGTGGTTGCAAAATAAAACCATAAAACTTAGGATGTTTTTTGTTGTTGTTTGTTTGGTTTTTATGTCTTCCAGACTTCATCTTGGCCTTCAACATTACTGTTGAATACATCTTTTGTTTGTCTTCTGCTTAGAGCACTGAATGCTGACTGTCAGGACAACACCATGTCTCAAATATACATTTCAAGTACAGATGCAAACTTGTTCATGCGTCTTTCCCATCAATAGTACAAGTTGAGGTTTGTTCCATTAGTTAAATGAAGTTAAACTCCCATCGTCAACTTTGGTTCACCTTTTCGAAGCCCTGTTCCACCACCGTCATGTTCGGGTTGAGCTGATTGTGAACTCGTGGCTCCATCACAGCTTTTTTCAGGTCGTAATTAAAGAACAAAGAGTTCAGGATAACCTGTTTCAAGACAGAAAAGTAAGTTCAGCTCTCATACCTTAGCAGGAAAATCCACAGGAACTGTGAGTAACTGACTCAGACTTACTAAGGCGGTGGCTGTGGTGATTTTTGTGCCCCCGGATGCTCCTACAACCATTTTCACTCTGTTGTCTTTGTCAAAGATTATCGTAGGACACATGGACGATAGAGGCCTTTTGCCTGCAACAAAGAAACAATGTGATCAGGACTGCTCTGTTTAAATTCATCCTATAGAGACTTGTGGTTTAGAACAAACAGTTCATAAATTACCTTATTAGATTGGTAAATAAAAACAGCAAGTTTCATAATTCAAATAAGCCACACCTGGCTGGATGAAGTTGTTGGGTGAAGGTGGGATTCCAAATCCATTGGTCATGTGAGGAGAGCTGAAGTCGTCCATTTCATCATTGAAAATTATTCCAGTGGATTGAGACAAGACTTTAGACCCAAAGCTATGGAAATTAAAAAATAAAATTAATGTACTTTAAGAAGAACTGTCATTAGAAAAAGTTCATAAGGCGTGTCCAAGAAACTAAAGTGAATATTTCAATAAAAGATTATGCAGCCTTACTAGAGATTAATCGTACTGGTGGCTGCCACGGCACTTCCATCCTCAGCTATGACGGACAGGTGAGCTGTGCCGTGGTTCTCTGGGATGAAATATTCAGGCTCGTAGTAGCTGTCAGGGTGGGTGGTGTCATCTGTAATTTTACTCCTTATGCCATCGGCAAAATAGTCTGAGGTCATGTTTTGGATTAACTGTGGGTTGCAAAACAAGTCAAAGGAACAGGAGAAGATAAGGAAGACATTATCTGATGCTTTCACGGGCTGATAAGACAACCTCAGACAAGATTTTCTCTAGTGTCTAGTTGAGACTTGCTATGATGAAGAGGACAGCAAACTGGAAATGATAAAACCCCTAAGGATAATCGAGACAGAAGCATGAGCTCTTACATCAGTGATGTTGAAATTTTCTCTTTTAACCACAACATAATATTTATAATAAAAAAACAGTACCTCTTTACAATAAGGCTCCCCTTATTTTCATTCATTCATTCATTCATTCATTAAAGGTTGAATGAATTCAACCTTTATTTATACAGGCTAGCCTCGTTGAGTCACGGGGACTCATTTACAAGAGGGACCTGTCTCACTCACACCAAACAACCATCCACTCTCACACTCACACCTAGGGTCAATTTAGAGTCACCAATCAGCCTAACAAGCATGTTTTTTGGTCTGTGGGAGGAAACCGGAGTACCCGGAGGAAACCCACGCATGCACGGGGAGAACATGCAAACTCCACCCAGAAAGGCCCCGGACCGGGATTTGAACCGGCAACCTTCTCGCTGAGAGGCAGCAGCTCTACCAGTTGTGCCACCGTGCATTAGATGGCTAATAAATAGTTTATAGTTACGTTATTAATTCCTCTATAAACACTTTATAAATCATTAATAATTGTTTATTATGCATTAATTAAGGGTGACAGAGAGACAAAATTGACCAGTTTTTTGCCAAATAGTGAGCCAAATCTGTTCACCTATAAGATCTAGAGTT
>JBBPBX010019142.1:0-22739 GCA_038048925.1 Garcialebias charrua
TTTCTGCATGAATAATCATGGATCACAAAATATAAAAGTTTAATAGGTTTAATAAGATAAGATAAGATGAGATAAGATAAGATAGAACTTTATAGGGTACAGTGGCCCTGAGGTTTAAATGAACATTTGAAAAAACGGAATTATATTAAGCCTTCAACATAATTAATAAATAAATTATTATTATTTTACATACTAATAATACATAATTACATAATGTAATTTCATTTTTTGAAATGTAATTCCATTTTTCACCACTTCCGGTCCGGCCACTTCTTCTGGTTTTCACTACTTCCGATTTGGCTTAATGTAATTTTTTTTTATTTAAATGTTATTCTGTTTTTTTTCTTCTTCCAAATGTTGTTCGTTTAAACCTCAGGGGCACTGTAGTTTAATAATAAGGTTTAATACATCATATTATATTACATTACTATGTTTAGTGTAGATCTTAGATCCTTATACATTATTTTAAAAATACTTTATATTTCGCTTTATTGGGCAGCATGGTGGCACAGTTAGTAGAACTGCCGCCTCTCAGCAAGCAGGTTGCTCTGGTTCAAATCCTGGTCCTGGGGCCTCTCCGGGTGGAGTTTGCATGTTCTCTCCGTGCATGTGTGGGTTTTCTCCGGGTACTCCGATTTCCTCGCACAGACCAAAAACATGCATGTTAGGCTGATTGGTAACTCTAAATTGTCTCTAGGTGTGAATGAGAGAGTGAATGGTTGTTTGTCTCATTTGCCTCTATGTGTCCCTGTGACAGACTGGAGACCTGTCCAGGGTGTCCCCCGCCTCTCACACAGTGACTGCTGGACATGGACATCAGTGATCCCCATGACCTGAAAAGGAAGAAGCGGGTAAAGAAAATGGATGGATGGATAGGTTTTTGCTATTTATGTGTGTAACTGGGACCTTGGGCACAGAAGTCATTCACCTCATGTACCACAAGTGATGCAAACGACAATAAAGAACCTTGAACCTTCACCTTCTTGTGAACCTTCATGATTCCTTTTGTTGTTGGTCCACTTTGGTCTTGAACTTGCTCAAAATTAAAATCTACATCTTCAAACTGAGATTGTTCACAGAACTATTTTTTAACAAAGCTTCACTTCAAGAAATCTGGACTATTGCTTTATGTCATAAAGTTTTAGTGTTGTCTTCAAGAAGCTGTGAGGAGGTGACTTTTGGCAGACACTGTCAGACAAACTGTGGTCTTGGTAAAAAATGAGTTGATGGCACTGTACAACAACCTCTATCCATCCCAGCAGTACAGTACTTAGATTAGCTGCACACGGTACGGCGTACGACAACCAGAGACACACACTGTGGAGCACTCTGAGATTAACATTGTCAGAGCTACAATGATACCCCTTCATTATCTGCACACGGGGCCTCCTTCATGCGCTCGCTTCCTTCACTGTCCTCTCCAGTGCTTCTCTGTGGAGGTAGTAATTACTAAAGCTAACATTTCTTTCTCTCTGTGCCTTTTCTTTCTTTTTCTGCAGTGCTCTAAGCGCCTTCAGCACAAAAAAGGCTGAAGTAATACCAGTGTGGATGGCAACCCCAGTGTGGCTCCCAGCATTGTGAGGCTATTTGGTGCCAAACTGATGCGCAATGACGGCTTGGTGCGCTACCCAAGCTTCAGCGCAGTCATCTGGGTCAAACGCTCATTGCGCTCCATGCAACAGAGAAGTGCTTGATGTACCACTGCATCTGTTCTACTATACGTTGTTGGTCTAACAGGCTGGGATCAGAGAGACGTTTGCTCTTTCATGGCGTTTTTCATTATCAACAATGCTTATAACTCTTTAGCTTTCTTCTTCCTCTCCCACTGGAAATACGGTTTTATCAAAGTTGATGGCTTGCTCGGGCACATTTTCTCAAACGTCTTCTTCAGTCTGTCATTTCCCCCCAAGCTGCTCTCGGGTGAACGTCACTCATAGAAACCGGGGAAGATTTGATGGTGAGATCAAAAAGAAAAGGAAGGACAGTGAGGAGGAGAAGAGGGGTGATCGAGAGAGAGGGGGGGGGGGGATGAGAACGATACCGTCCTCCCCCATCTGACACCAACGAGTGCCGAGGGTAATTCCTCCAAGCAGGGCCTGCTTTTTCAGACGCAAAAAAACAAAACGCAGAGCACTGCCCTGAGACATCAAAATGGGAGATTTTGACTTCAGAGGGTCTTCAGATGCTTGAGGAGTTGTCAGAGTTGGACCATTGGGACTGAACAGAGAGAACAGAAGGTACCAGCAGGCTGTTAACAACCGATACGGGAAACACGCCAGGAAGGCCGTCTCCTCCCAAAATGCCAGTCGGCACCACATCACTTGGGTAGAGCATCAGCCACTCTGTAAAATCTCACCCGCACCCTTTCATCCGCTGTTTGCTCAACGGTCAGAACGTTTATCAGCTGCTTTAAGCTGATAATGCACCAAAGACGTAGGTGCTTGAAAGTACAAAAAGAACATCCCCGCGATGCAATAAAGGAAGAAAGAACTCAAACAAGCACTGTTCTTAGAAGGCTCCAGCTCCAACAGGTGTCTTTAAAGAAAACTTATTTTATGTTTGTTGAGTCACGGGGGGAGATTTTCCGCAGCAAATCAAAGACTCGCTTCATTCTTCGGAGACGCGAGCTGTGTTGTGACACGCCGAGAGGGATGTCCGCATTTTCTCCTCGGTTGTTCTCGCTCATTCTTGGAGCATTAGGTTCACTCTAAATAGCCGGGAGGATATTAGGCTGGCTTATTTTGAAACGCACATTTATTCCAAAACCCTCTCTTCAGGAGTGGGCCGAGAAGACCGACCGACGCAGGAGCCTGCTGAGATGGCAGTCAGAGGAGATTCTGTCATTTGTAAATCAGCACAGAGGAGGGACAGAGACAGGCAGGAAGGAGTGAGGGACAGAGGCTGAGGTAAAAGACAAACAAGTGTTGGCTCTGCTATATGAGTTTAGTTAGCTAGAGAGTTAGTGCGTGAGTTATGGCTAGTGAAGGCCTGAGGGATGCTGTATTTATGAGGGGACTGAGTGAGTGTTAAATCCCTGGTAAGAAATAAAGTTGTCCCTGAGCAAACTGGGGAAACATTTCACTCAGTCTAAGAGGTGCCTTGAAAAAAAAAAGAAAGCCATCCCTCTTCCAGTGGAAGCCCTGTTCAGTATTCCCTAAAATTACTTCATTTCTTTGGAAATGCTATCAATCACATGCAAGTAGACTGACTCTTATACGCTTGAATATGAGGAGGATTCTGTCTGTGGGCATCATAACAAGCAGAGGAAAGGAGGGAAATGTGATTCTTTTAAAATTGCATGCAGGTTTACAGAGGGATCTTAGGCTAAGAGGGGTTGCCAAAACACACAGTGCACTTGTTGCAGAAGAAAGGCTCCACCAAGAGTTGTTCATTTAGGTTTAGATGGAAATCAAGTACTTTTTTATGTTAATATTTTTAATCTACCAGTTTAGTAAAAAGAAAATGATCAAGCTTTGTGTATCCTTTGGAAAAAAAAAATATTGGCAAACATTTCTCAATGTCAAAAAGAGTCCGAGTTAAAAAGGCAGAAACAAAGGAAGGCTCAAGGCCAAAGGGAACAGGAAAAGCTTCACACTGCACATTGTAGCACATCCAAGTTGAACTTGAACCTCTCTCCAAACCCCTGCAGTAGTAATAACAATTATTACTTAAAAAGGCAATATTTTTACATTAACTTAAAAGGCTATATCTTTTTCTTCCCCTCAAGCTTGTGCGGCCTCACTTACCCTAAGTATCTTCATAAATCACTGGTTACTGTTAACATGTACTCCACAATTCAGTCATCAATCTCCTACCAGGTCAGAGTGAAAACAGAGGGGGAAATGTCTGCTTAGTAAAATGTCTCTCTCGTGAACGCTGCTACCGCCACCCACTATACAAAGACACACACACACACAGAGAGAGAAAGTACAATATGCACAGAGAGTAGCAGCAAACAGAGCCCATCAGTTAAATAATAAACACACGCCCGGCACACTGCAACCATAGCAATCCTATGGGACGGGGGAACGGTTGCCAGATCGCCACAGTTACAGGAGCCCGGTTCAGTTGTCACTCTGCTGGTTCCGATTGTTCAAAAAACAAATGAACAGCAAGCGAAGAGTCAGAGCTGGCCAACTTCTGCCTCGACAGGGACTCTCAGGCCCGAGCTGAGGCGCTCTCCTCCACAGGGCCGCACGTGGATCCTGCATTGATGTTCTCCGACACAGTATTTATCTAACCAAAAGGAGAAAATCTGATTGTACACAAGGAGGATTATTCCTCCCAGAAACGTGTCTCCACGAGGGAGGTAAAGGACTCTTTAGCCTTTTTTCAACAAACACTGTTTACATCAGCCGAGTGGAAGATCCTCCAAATGATAAAGTACTCCGTGACAACATCTGCATCCAAACAAGCACATCAGCCTGGCGCAACGTCGCTAATCACCTCACAACAGATCCAAACAAACCAGACGCTCAAGTGCTTTATCGTGATTCCTGTCGTAGAAGTGTGATTTTTTTAAATGGCTAAATAAAATATAGTTAAAAGTTGTTTCAGATTATTACACAAAATTTAAAAAAAAAACTGTTTAAAAAGTCCCTTTTTACACAAACTAAATGCGTTATATGATCAAATCATTGTTAAGTGTTCATAAACAAAATGCATTTTTTTTTATTTCAAGAGTAAATTGTAAAATATAAAGTGGTAAAAAGTGCAAAGTAAAGTAGATTATATGTAGTTTTTCTGTGCAAACGTTACTTTAGTAATAAATGGAAGAGTGAAACGCACTGCATGGCCTCACGTGAGTGAAACATCAAACTTTTGGGAGAACATCTAAACTTGTTAAAACTTATCCCCGACATAAATTAAACTGCGAGCGTGGCTTTAAAAACAGTGACGAACGATCTTCAGAAAACAAAGTGTACACCTGCTGTTTCCTGACTCTCACGCAAGTTGACAAGACACCCCCCCCCCCCACATCACTACACATGTGTCTGACTCATCCCAACTGCAAATAGTAGCAGACCCATTCACTACGTAACACTTGATAATGTGTGTGTGTGTGTGTGTGTGTATAGGATGGGAGGGGGTGGAGGGGGGAGGAGTAAGGAGGTTGTGTGTGTGTGTAAGTGTGTGAGGCTTACCTGGCAGCAAAGCGCCCTCAGTGCTCTGCCTCACCTCTCCCTCCTGCCCTGGAAGAATTCTCTCTACAAAGCAAGGCATTTTCTCCACAACTGCTCTCTGCCAGGGCTCTGCTCCCTCTCTCCCCCTCTCCCTCCCTCTCTCCTTACCTCTTTCCCACTCTGTCCTCTTTTTCTCTTGTCTATCTCTCCTCCCTCCTTGCCCTCCCCCTCTCCCTTCGCTCACAGATGTGGAGGCTGCGCGAGTTTACCCACATTACCAGTAGGGGTCCTTCATCGCCCTTCTCCACCCCGCAATCACATGGTTGGGGGTGACACACACACACACACAGGCCACTTAACCGGTGCCCTCCTGTCACTACTACACTGAGAGCCCAGTGCAGAGAGCAGAGGAAGGGACAGGTGTGAAGTGGGTGGTGTGCAGCGGGGGCTGGCCCTCGGCCCTTTGCAGCCCTGCTCAGACTACAGGCTCTGCCCCGGCCCCTGAAGTGTAGTACAGTACACACACACACACACACTCAGGGGCATATGAGCACACAGATTGACTTACAGTGGATCCGTCAGAGCCGGTAGGCACAGACTGTGCACACTTTCACTCGTCCTCCACAGACACACACACACACACACACAGAACAACTGCTGCTGTCGACAGTGGTGTAGCATGTGCTTTGTGCCCGGTGTGTGAGCGTGCACATAAACACACAAACACACAGCTGGCGCCTATTCGTAGTTCAGGTCTCTATCCCGTGAAGTTTGTTATTAAAAAAAAAAGAAAATGACACGGGCATGTTAGATTCAAAGTCTCTCGGCAAGAGGACAGTGGGACATTTTCTGCTTTCTCGTCTACTCGCGGAGCACTTTTCACACGGCGGCATCAAAACTGCAGAATATTAGCTGTCCTGCTGAAGAATGTCAACCCTCTGTTTGCCTTTGAATGGGTGCGTTCCCCCCCCCGGAAAAAAACAAGGCACATTGATCTAAATCGTTTTTTGCGCGTTGCTCAATAAAACGTGAAAACACCAGTACAGGTAGTCCCCGACTTACGAGCGAGTTCCGTTACTACGAGGTGCTCGTAACACGAAATCTCGTATGTCGGAACACGAAACACGTGAAGTCCGGATTTTCGGTCGTAAGTCGGAAAATTTATGCTAGCGCTACTACAAACACTCGTTTTTCAACACAAACGTACATACTAGTTCATAAACATGCTCAGAACGTTGTTTACAAACTGTTAGCTAACACACTTTCATCTAAAAACACATACCAGTGCTGTATTTTCTGTATGTTCTGTACAACTTTACTGCGCGTTAGTCAGCTCGTAAGTCCGGAACCTCGTATGTCGATGCGCTCGTAAGTCGGGGACTACCTGTATAAAAATGAAACCAGTGGTTAAAGATTATAACCAAATGGAACTTGAGCCCACATTTTTATCAAATATTGCCCAAGTTATATGATGCTTTAAATTGTGGAAGATAACTGTACTGATCATGATTTTATGCTCTTATAGCATGAGAACATAATTGTCAGCATGAAGTTGTTTTCTCTATTTATTGCAGCCTGTAACAGGATAAGGGTATCTGCACTCAAGACGTAATATCCCGGACCTGCTGTTGGCATCATTTGAACAGAGGGTGGATCACCTTTATTTGAGCCAAACAAAGTCCTCTAATGACAAAAAAATTAGCCCTTGGCAGACAAGGATCCAACGCCCAATCAAGCCGCCATCAAAATGTTGCCAAGGAGTATTAAACAAAAGAGGATATTCAAAGAGCAGAACACGGATGTTGGGTGAACCCAAAAGAAAAGTGTGCTCACCTACAGCCGTGGTCAAATAACCAAATTGCGCTCTAGGTTAAAGCTGCTATATGTAACTTTTCTAAAAATATATTTTTAACATTTCTTCACTCTGTCACTATCTCCTGACAGACTGATGTTAGACAAAGTAATCTCTGAAGAAAAAAAACTATAGTCCCCTTGATTCTCCAGGTGGTACTAAAAGCATTTCTAAAAACCCACAGTGACCCACCTTTAACCAGCCAATAAAAACAGAGTTTTTAACCAGCCAATAAAAACAGAGCTTCTCATGCCCCTAACCCACTCCCCCGCCTGTCCCAGCCCCAGCGGCCGCGCACGTTCTCGTTCAAAGGATTGCAAAGCGATGCAAAACTGTTTTGTATGTGACACAAATGTATTAAATTCCCCTTCTTCATCCCTGATCTGGACTTTTCTTTTGTTTTTTTGCCAAAAGTCAAGTGATCGCTTCCTCCTCCGCTGACTCCATGACTGAAACAATGAGGAAATGAATGAATTTGTCACGAGCGAATTAAACTCGGGTTCAACGTGGCTGCGCGAGGCTCTGCAGATTTCCTGGTGTTCTGGTGTGCTGGACCAGTGCTCCATGTTTTTATTTTATTTTTTAGAACGTTTTATTAACATATAAACACAGATCATCGCAGCGGCTGCGACAGGACATGCAGTGGAGGCGGAGCTATGGAGGCTGAGCTGAAGTTCAGCCGAGAGCAAGGGGGAGGGACCAGAAACGTGTCTCTGTTCAAAATTTTTCTAAGTTCCAGCGTGTTCCAAAAACTACATATAGCAGCTTTAATTCTTATGACTTTTTTTTTTCCCGTCAGTGGTGAATCTTCTTTTACAGCAAAAAAATTAAAAAAAATCAAACATGGGTTTTAAAGCAGATGAAGAAGAGTCAGTTCTGTTTACTGGAAATAAGAATGATGCACTCAGTTGTTATTCCCTTGTTGTGTTAACCCAAATGCAGCCCCGTTGTTAAACGTTGGAGACGGAGCATCACAGGACAAGTAAAACATACCTTAAATAGACTACAAATGAAGTCACTTAACACCCACTCGTTCCCTCTGTCTGTCTTCAGCTGGGAACGCTTGTGTTTGACTGGCTCCCGCTCTGGTTCGTGGTTGTCTTTTGCTTTTTAAACAGAAGCAGCGTCTGTCAGAGCTCAATAAGTTGGAGGGGGGGTAGGGGGGTAGGGGGGTGCGTTCTCCCTTAAATGGCTCCTTTTGACAACTGATGTGTAAATACAGACGGATCTGTTACTTCCCTCTTTCTTTTTTACTGCTCGAGTTTTCTCTCTTTTTATCTTTGCTTTCCCTGTTTCTTGCCCAAACTCCTGTCAGACTCCCCCCTCCACACACACACACACACACACAAACCAAAAGCCAGCCATACACACACATTTAACCCCGCATCCCCTCCTAACATCCCCAACTCCACCCCCCGCCTCTATAAAAACACAAATATGCCATAACTCAGGCGGCGCTGCCACATCGCCTCCATCTTGCCCTGCACCGGGGAGGGGGAGGCCTCTCAGGAAGGTCACCAACAAATGGTTTTCCGATTCACTGCCCCTGAAATAATTTTGTGTATTAAAACCTGAATCTGCACTTTCTGGCCTGAAAGCTTTTCTAATTATTCCCGTGTCCTTGGGACAGACACAGATCCTTCACACGCCGGGGGAAACAAGCTATAGAGCAACCACTCCAGCCACAAACACCCCCACACCCCCCTTTCACCACCACCTTCTCCCTCTCTCTATCCCTCCATCTCCCCACCTCCTGTCTTCTCTGCTCTCCTCTTCTCTTTACAGCCCTCCACCCTCCCTCTCCCCAATCTGTTTTCAAAGCGTGTCTGTCCTTTATTAAATTGTTTTCTTTTCCACATTATCAGTTGCCATGGAGACCTCATCTCTCGGATTATTTGAATTTCATTATATCTATTGATTTGGGAGCATTTCATCTTTTTTATTGTTTTTCTGTCAATTTTCGAAACGAATAACCATCTAATTTGCGTCAGCGCTGATTACGTTCGTCCCTCAATAGAGGTCGGCAGCTGCGCCAGGGAAACAAATCAATGGAAAAACATCATAAAACTCGAAAGTACAATCAACCAGGATATGGGTGACATTCCGTGGTTGCTGAAACGAAGTCATCAAAAAATATATACTTTTTTCCCCCCCGCTCTGCATGTGCAGGGGAGAGATGTGAGGAGGACACATATGTGTTTGGATAAATATATTACTTTATTTCAGTAGATAATATACTATGGTAAATTTCCATATTGATAAGAGCCCCTCCCTCTTCCTGCCTGACTGAAACAAAATTTGCTTACTGTACCTAAATAATTTATGTAATTTTAGCATTTCTATATAAATTTTTTAATAAGCTTGCTTGGAGCAAAGTGGCCATTAACAAAGCACACAGCTGTCCAATGGGCTAAGCCCAGCAGATCAATTGCACTTTTTTATGACATGATAAAATGCTTTTAAAGCAATTTACACAAATATGGAAAAAATGACTTCATGGGGCTTCATTTATTCATTAGGACGTGTATTAGGGAGGGGAAAAAAAAGTCTTACAAAAACTAGACAGGCGAGATCGTCTCGGCTCTAACTGGAACGGACTTGCTGCCCTCTCCACAAGGACATAAAGTTTCATTACTGATGCACGCAGTCAAAGGCAATTTAGCAAACACAGTGTGCAAAAGAAAACATCAGCATATTGCAAGTGTTCTTGTATTAAGCGGACCTTGCTTGTTGTTTTCCAATTTTTATTCATTTTTATGGGGGTTGAAGGGGGAACACGGAGAGGGTGATAGATTTTTTTTTCTTCCCACCACCCCCCTCCTCCCTGGTGTCACCCTGACCCAAAGCCAAGGGGGGGAGGCGGCCTCAGTTGCAGGGATGCGTGCCGTCTGGCCTACGAAGCCAAACGCCAAACCGTGCGCTGGACAGCAAAGGCCTTGCAAGTGTTGCGCACACTTCAGCTCTACATGATAACCATAATCATCATGTGAGAACGCACTAACGCACGTTTAGGAAGAGAGGCTGGATGAATGGGATGGGAGAGTGTGGGGGGGGGGGCATTTGGGGGGTAATCTTATTTCAAAGCATCCTCTCCATGTGCAGACAATGTGCATGAGCTGCTGCTAACAGCTCCATGTTTGCAACACATGTCAACATTTGACAAAGCATCACCCCCACCACCACCAACACCACCCCATATTCTCCTGGCCTTCCAAATGAGGGCGCTAACAAATTAGCTTTTTATGTTTATTTCTGTGTGGGTGTGTTTCAAAGACACCAGTTCTCAGTCCAAGAGAGAAGAGAAAAAGAAAAGGCTAAATGTTTTGGAGTCACGACTCTACTCTTGATTGCCCTGGCTGTCTCGGTTGTGCACAACATGACCCTCCCCTCCCTCAGCCGCGACAGAAACACGGGCGACTAGATAAACACTGTTTTATGCACCGACTAGATGAATGGCCAGACAGTGATTACAGTCCTCCTCTTGGCCCAGCTCAACTGTTTCTGAACTGCAGAGGCACTCCAAGCACGACCTCAGGTGTCTGAGACGTTTGTCAGCGCCTCTCCTCATTAAATACATCTACATTTTACAGACTTAATAAAGACAATGGAGCGTCTTCTGTTGTTAATGTGGAAAAGACGTGTGGATAGACATTATTATTGTGTTTGTTCCTAAAAAAAAAAAAGGAGAAGGGTTGGTGATTTTTACTTTCTGCTAACCTGGCAGTATGGCCTTTCTTCTCCTCATTGAAACAAAAATAACAAGCTCGTGTCCCAAACTAAACATTCCCACACTAGTAGCTCGCTGCCTGCAAGGACCCTGACACCAAAATGTCCGCCACAGACAGTCCAGTCCTGACGCGGAGTTTAAAAAGAGATCGGAGCAGCAACAAGTCGGCTTAGCAAAGTCGCCGATTCTTCCCCATTTAGTGACGGCGTCCTGAAAAACAGTCAAATCAACACACAGGGCTGGGACGATGGAGGTAAAGCACACTTTTTAAAAATCGTACTCTGAACCGATTCATCAGTCTGGCCCGTGCCTCAAATGTGGTGCAGTAAAGCCTGTTGTCAATGTCCGAGCTCTAAAAAGCACAATTACAGAAGACCTCGACTGAATAATTTAAAGAGCATAATTATTGACCTCTATCTGAATTCCTCTGAAAGGTACATTAAGATAAAGAAAAGCACAGGAGGTGGAAGAGGAACGGAGGGTAGGAGAGTGTGCGTCTCCCCAGGCCTCCCTAATGCACTCTCCTGCTGTACTCCAACTTCCTGTGGACCCCTAATGTGCCCACTGCTCGCTGGCCTGATGAAGACTGCAGTTAATGAGGCCCCTGTTTCTGAAATGAAGAATCTCTGAAACCATCAACGTGCATTACTATCAAACTGCCACCCCCTGCAACCCCACACTCACACACATACACAAACACTTGGTGAAACAGCCGCTATCCTAGGGTTTGCTAACACACGCAAACATGACTATTAACTCTAGTCTACTGTACTTTATCTTTTGTGTCACAATGAGTTTTTGCTTTAAACTTTATCTCAGGCCAAAACTACTTTAGACATCCAGCAATGTTCAGTCAGGTCACCTGGATGGTTTCTTTTTACTGAGACGTTTCGTCCTTCATCCAAAGGATTTCTTCAATCTGAGGAGTCACCAACAAACTGAATCCCGCATGCAGCACACTCCAACAGTGGAAAAATAGAAAAACACTTTGGCATGGCTGCCTCAGAGGAGTTGATGGGGGAGAGGGCGGGCCCCGGAGGCCATCTTATCATCAGCAAACTGTTTTTTCGAGCGGCTTCGGATGTTGTCAGTCCATAGGATGGGCGTTATTAGCTGTTATCATCCCCATATATAGCAGCAAAACTGTCCAATTTACCTCCTAGCATGTTTAAAAGAACGTTATCAGCGTTATTATCGCTGTGAGTAGGCTGCGTGTTTCTGTAAACCTGGAAGTGTTGTTTTTTTTTGTTTTTTTTCAGCTTATGTAACCGTTTTCCTAAACCTAACCTTAAACCTGACCCAGAGGACCAACCCTAAACTTAACCCCCTGGCCCCTTACCCTTGTGCCTAAACCTAACCAAGACCCTAAACCTAACGCCAGAGCCTTTACTATAAACTTTAACACGTAGCTAAAGACGGAGCCTGCTGTCATCGCTTCCAGCGGTGATAGTGAAGTGAGAGGCAGTCTCAGAAGGATCAACCCTCATAAAGCAATCGGACCAGACAACATCCCAGGGAAAGTTCTGAAGGAATGTGCGGACCAGCTCTGTGAGGTGCTGGCTGACATCTTCACCACCTCACTTTCACTGGAGTCAGTTCCCACCTGCCTGAAGACCGCCACCATCATCCCAGTTCCAAAGAGCTCCACAGTGACTGGTCTGAATGACTATAGACCGGTGGCTCTCACCCCGATAGTCGCTAAATGTTTTGAGAAACTGGTCATGTCCCACATCAAGACAACCGTCAACATCAACGAGGACCCTCATCAATATGCATACCGCGAGAACCGATCAACAGAGGACGCCATCTCCTCTGTGGTCCACACTGCTCTCACCCACCTGGATCAGAAGGACTCATACGTGCGTCTGCTCTTTGTGGACTTCACATCTGCCTTCAACACCATGATCCCCCAAACTCTGATAGACAAACTATCCACACTTGGACTAAGCCCCTCCATTTGTAACTGGGTACTAGACTTCTTAACAAACAGACCACAGTCCGTGAAGATCCACAACTTCTCCTCCTCCACCATAACCCTCAGCACTGGCTCTCCTCAAGGATGTGTGCTGAGCCCTCTTCTGTTCACTCTGCTCACATATGATTGTACAGCCACACATCCAGGCTGTCATATTGTTAAGTTTGCAGATGATACAGCGGTGGTGGGATGCATCACAAACAATGATGAGTCCAGCTACAGACAGGAGGTGGAACACCTGGAGAGCTGGTGCAAAGAGAATAATCTTCACATGAATGTGAAGAAGACAAAGGAGATGATTGTGGACTTCAGAAGGAACAAACACACCCACGCCCCACTGAACATAAGTGGATCTGCAGTGGAAGTGGTCTCCAGCTACAAATACTTGGGTGTACACTTGAATGATAACCTCAGCTGGAGCAACAACACCACCAGCCTGATCAAGAAAGGTCATCAGAGACTCTACTTCCTCAGACGGCTGAGACGAGCTGGTCTGAGCAGCCCAGTCCTCACCTCCTTCTACAGGTGTGCAGTGGAGAGCATCCTGTGCTCCAGCATCAATGTGTGGCATGGAGGCTGCACAGTTGCAGAGAGGAAAGCTCTACAGAGAGTGGTGAAGGCTGCACAGAAGTCTGTTGGAGTCAGTCTCCCCACCATCACAGACATTTACACCTCCAGATGCAGGAAAAGAGCCACCTGCATCATGAAAGACCTCACTCATCCAGCACACTCACTCTTTGCCCCACTCCCCTCAGGACGGAGGTTGAGGAGCATCAAGTGTAGAACCACTAGACTGAGGAACAGCTTCTACCCTGAGGCTGTTAGACTCATGAATAAATAAAAATAAAATAAAAAATAAACACTGCAAAATATCACATCATGCTGATGCTGATCTGTTTTCTTGTTGCTGTGTTCATCTGTGACCATCTGCTCATACAGACTCATGTTCGTGCTGCTGTTTATAATGATGTTTTTCTATTACATTAGGGCTTAGTGTATTACTAGTTGATGTTTTTCTTAGTTAATCCTAGATGTTATTACTGTTTTTCTCTTGCATTTGTTGTTGGATGTAACTGGGACCCCGTGTACATAATCTCGTTTTCATCACATGTACCACATGCTGTGCAAATGACAATAAAGACTCTCTGACTCTGACTCTGACTCTCTGATAACGTACCTTTAAACCTACTAGGAGGTACAGGAGGGGCAATCTGACTGCTAAGTATGGGGATGATAATAACTGATAATGGCCATTTAATGGTTGATAACATCCGAAGCGGGTGTTTTTTCCACTATGCGAGTGCATTGTTGGTGGGACTCAGTTTGATTGTGGCTCTTCAGATTGAAGAAGCCCTTTGATGAAGGATAAAACGTCTTAGTAAAAAAAAAGAAAGAAACCGTCCAGATGACCTGACTGAATGTTGGATTTTTACCTGGATTATTGAGCATGAACGTTGGGACTTTTTTTTTCAACTGGTCATTTTTCTCTGCATGAAAAAACAAACAAAAAGACATTTGCGTTCAGGCAAGAACTCTGGAATTGAAATATGAAGTTTGCATGTGAAAGACGGCAGCAAAGAAAATACTTAAATTGTTTTTATTTTTTGCAAAATGTATTAGTGTTACTATAAATAGAGCTTCACTGAGGAGGCACCCGCCACTCCAGGCCTCCCTGGCACCCCCGGTAAAGAGGTGGGCGAGAACAAATCAAGAATATCCACTATTTACTAATTTTGCTGAGAATGTGAGACCAAAGTTGAACTGAACTGAACATTTATGTTTTCTATAGTGTGCCATGAGCGTGTGTGTGCACATGGAAGAGATTGGCGGGGGTGGTGGTGGGTGGCTAGGTGTTAGGGAGGTAGGCGGCTGAGAGCTGGCAGCAGACTTGGGGGAGGATACACCAAGATGAGGACTTCTTAATTAAAAGAAAATATTTGTGTTTGCATAATATTGCTGACGGAACCTGGAACAATTTAGAAAATTCTGCTTCTTAAACGACTCGCTCTTTAGAGTGATTTGGGGCATTTCAAATCCTTTTTGCATACATGCATTTTTAAAATTTCAATTATGCTGCGCAGCTTTTAAATCAAGATGTTGAAAAAAATCATTTTTTTTACTACGTTTAATATTTTTGCTTTTCTTCATTTTCCTATAAATAAACTATTTTCTGCAAAGAGCAAATCAGATCAAAGTGGCTCTGCTGCCTCTGTTGCATTTCAGCCTGTGAGGATAGAGGGCACTGGAATAATTAGGTGACTTCTGCAACATCCTGAATGCCAAGGACAGGTGGATTAAAGTATTAAAACAATCGCATTTCAGTCTTGAAATAGTCCAGTGCACGACTCAGCACCATGCGCCTCTGTTCAAGTTTACTTGCCGGCTCCATAACGCCACAGGAGAGCGCTTGCAGGGCGGGAGGGGTAGCCCAATCCCATTAGCTGCGTACATCTCAGCAGACCTGCAGTAAATGTGCGCAAACCTCAGCGATGATTATCCCCTAAAGCTCTCAGATGATAATACATAATCGAACGGCGCAGGAATTTTCTCTGTAATCACACAGTCAATTTGGGCTTCCCCCATTTGTGCTCGAATCTGTTCTTTTCTAAATGAAACAGAAGAGACAGAGTCATCAGAGGACACATTTAACCTCAGCTCCACAATTAGACACACAATAACAGGGATACCTATATTAGGGGAAGGGAACTGCTTAAGAAGAGAAAGTAAAACACATTTTCTGATTTTATTTTCTAAAGCTGGGGTCTGCAACTTTTACAATCAAAAGAGCCATTTCTGCCCCTTTGTTCACTACATTAAACGTGTCCGGAGCCACAATACCTGTATACAACTGGGATTCTCAACTGGTGGCCCACAGTCCACGGTAAGTTTGTTGGAGGGCACTTTTCTGGACAGTAGGGGGGATTTTATAAAACTAAAAAATAGTTAACAATTTTTAACATTTATTGATATTTTTACACTCTAAGACAAAACAAAAGACAAGATTCTTGTAAAGAAAGAAAAATATATATAGTTTTTGCCCAGTTTCTAAAAATTAAAACAATAAACTATGCATTCTTATGTGATTTTTTTTATTGTAGAAAAATTACATATCCTACTTTGAAGAAATAAAGCCTAAAGTGAAAGAGAGTATGTTTTACTTCTTCTAATGCTTCTATTATTCATATATTTGCTAAATGAATTGCAGGAAAACTGCTAAAACTAGCCCTTTTATTTGTTATAACAAACAATAAAAATTCAGTTTTATTTCAGTTTTGGTCAAAGCTTGAAAGAGCCGCTGCAGAGGGGCCAAAGAGCCGCATGTGGCTCCAGAGCCGCAGATTGCAGACCCCTGGTCTAAAGGATAAAAATTTAATAAAATTAATAAAACAAGAGCAGAGTAACCAGGTTTATTCAGGGTCATCAGAGACAAAAGGTAAGAGACAAAAAAGTTGTGCAAAGTACATAAACTGCATAAAAAATAGCAGCCTTGACTTACTTTGAGGAATAAGCGTATTTGAACCTTAAAACACTCTATTAGTGAGATCTCTACTATGAGGGAAATTGTCTTATCGGAGAAAAGCCAGTTTCTTTGTAGATAGCAGATTAATTTCATCAACTAAGAAGCTCTTTAAACTGAAGCATCCTCTTAGACAGATGCCTCAAAGGACAACCAGAAAATGACGAGGAAAAAAGCACAGAAACCAAAATTATGAACTTTTTAAATAGAAAACTTTTTTTTTTAAAGTTTGTATTTGATTTAAATGTATTGATAATACTTTGTATTTAAATAGGCTGTAAAATACCAGCTTATGTTGAGTTTTTTTTTGTTGTAAATTAAAAATAATTAGGGTGAGTAAATAAGGTGAAATCTAAGCCTCTTAGCCCACCTCCTGCCATCTGTGTCTCCAATAAGAGCCCTTGAAGGTTCGCTCTTTTGCCTCATGGAGGGAACAAGGAAGAGGAAAAGCGTCGCCTGTTTCTGCGAGTTCACGTAACAAAGTCAACCTGCCGTCTCGGCCGCGCCACGGAGGTGTAATAAACTGTCTGTGACAGAAAGAGGAGAAAAAAGAAGAAGGACAGGAAGCTGAAGGAGCAGAGGAAGACAAGCTTGTGCCCTTCACTCCTGCAAAGTACAGAGTCTCTTAACCAGATCTGACAGCGAACAGATCCCTGGCAATTGGGGTCAGTTAAAGGAAAAGTAGCTCAAGTTTTGTTGGGGCTTTGGCTCCATAGATGCTGAGGAAATGCTGCCCACCGCAGCATCAAAGGGGATTATAGGCACAGGGCCATCTGCCACCTGTAGCAGAATAAGTCCTTTTATGTGTCTGCGTGTGTGTGTTTTGTGAAAGAAAAACAGCGAGACGGCGTCAACGTACTTTTAACTTGAAAGGGCAGCGGAGGTGTGGGGTGGAGTCTTTGCTGGGGGGCTTATTTCAACCTGTGCCGGGGACATTAAAGTGTCTGTGACATCATCTCCCTTCTTTTCATGAAATGATAGAAGATATATCTTGTATCATTCAACTATGTTCGTTTTTGCAAACAAAATGATAAATTAATGAAAATTCCTTTCAAACTGAGATTAAAATTAAAATCAGTGTTTCTTCTTGGAATATCCGACTACACGCGAATGCACCATCTGTGACGTAGGAGGATGAACCTCGAGTCTGCGTGTGCCATGATAACGCATCAATTCTCTGCCAGATCGCCTTTTTTTTGTATAATGCCGTTACGTTGTGTCGCATTTGGGTGTTCTAATATCATCAGTGAACAAGTGAGCCTTTTCACTTTCCCAAAAGATGAAATACTTCGTCAAGTATGGAATAAATAAAGCTGCCCCCCCTCTCGGAGCTCCCTGCTTCCTGAACAGGTAAGACAAAAAAAATATACGGGTGCAGACCTATTAGAACCTGCTGTTTCTGCTCATCTAACTTCGTGCTTCCCAAACTGAAGACAAATTGCTCAAATCTTAACTTAGATTGATAATTTCGTCGTTTTATTTATTGTCCGCCATGAATATTTAATAGGGGCGTTCTAAAGACGTTCATCCTCCTACGTCACAGACGGTGCATTCGCGTGTAGTCGGATATTCCAAGAAGAAACACTGATTTTAATTTTAATCTCCGTTTGAAAGGAATTTTCATTAATTTATCATTTTGTTTGCAAAAACGAACATAGTTGAATGATACAAGACATATATCTTCTATCATTTCATGAAAAGAAGGAAGATGATGTCACAGACACTTTAAAGGTTAGCGTGATAGCAGTCAGGTGTGACGCTTCCAGTCTGGTTTCTGTTCGGATGTGCCGCAAAATAAAGCGTCTAAAATTTGTTCCTGGCATGCTTAAAATCCTCCCCCCGATGGAGAACAGTTCGCCTTTTGTCGTCCGAGCGAAACACCCGACTTGTTTTTGTTGTGGGTTTATTGGAACGCGGTGCCAAGCCTCGTTCCCCTTTCACGTCTCTAATTTGTTTGGGGTCTCGTTTCTGGCCTCCGCCTGAGAATGTTTTTTCGCTCAATAGTCTGCTACCTTTTAGCTGCACCGCCCAGCGCTTGACCTACTGCCGACACTTATTTTCAGCACTCTAATTGTCGTTTAATCACATATCAACCTGTCACTTAAAGACCCTCGTTTTTTTTTTCCGAGGGGGAACATTTGCATATGTTGTAAAACTAATTCCGATTGAAAGCTCCAGTGGCTGTGAAAGCAGGCGTTCTCTCTCTCTCTCTCTTACTTTCACACTCGTGCAGACACAGTTAGGCACAAGAGAGTAACACACACACACACACACACACACATACATTATAAAATATCGCACCTTAACAGACAAAAACACACATAGGCCAACGCCGTACCTGATATTCTCGATTGAGGTGGTTTTATCACATTTGCTAACAGTGTGTGGTGACACGTAACGTGTTAGAATAGGGACAGTGACAAAAGTGATTCTGGGAGCGTGCACTTGTGCGAGCCAAAGCAAAGGTGACAGCGAATGTATAGTGTTATCGCGGAGTCAATTAGAGTTAATAACGTATCACTCTTCCAAATGTTGCATTCACCTGTTCGCGCTTAAATAAAGCTACCGTAAAATAGGTGGTGCAGGGTTTGCAGGGCGCACTATGCCGCGTTTACATTATCTCTCTTTTGCACCAAGGATCCATGTTCTGCTTGAGTGGTGGAATGGTAGTGTCGGGAGGGCAGAAGAGGGTGAGAACAGGGCTTTTCAGACTCGAGGCATGCCAGTCCTCAGGAGTTCTCCCCTTCTAATTACAGAGCAGAAGACAGAGATCTCTTTGTTCTACTTTTATAACAATAATTGATCAAACGGGGGGTGGAGCCATCTTATGTGGGGAGGAGGAGTGGAAGGGGCTGCGGTAAGGTGACAGTCATCCTTTTGGGGCAGGTGAAGGGGCGTGAGATTTCTGGATGCTTCCACTTTACCGAAGAGGTGGCCGAGTCGGAGGCAATCTGAGCCTCACCGCCTCCAGGCAGCGCCGAGGGTCACACTGAGAACGTGGTGCGTAACACACTGGCAGCCTCTTAGAGGAAGTGGCATCTCACCAAACTGTTGAATCATGGGAAACTCTGAGGAACTTTATTGAAACAGCTCAACATCACAGGACGCTGGGAAAACGTTTAACATGAACGGCACAGCTGATCAGCTTAATAATGTATCAACTATTCATTTACAATTCAAGTTCAAGTCAACTTTATTGTAATTTCCAACACATGTGGTGCATGAGGTGGAACGAAATTATGTAAACGGGATCCCAGTTACACCCCAAAATAGAAAAATATAAGTATAAAAAGAAAAAGTAAATAAGAATCTACATGTAATATATAAACTAAAATACAGTAGTCCCTCGATTATCGCAGAGAATCCGTATACAGGTAGTCCCCGATTTACGAGCGAGTTCCGTTACAACGAGGCGCTCGTAAACCGGAAATCTCGTAATTTGGAACGGCCGCCACGCTTCTCGTAAGTCCGGAATTTCGCTCGTAAATTGGAACGGTTTTGCTAGCGCGACTACGAACACTCGTTTTTCATCGAAAAACTGCTTATGAGTGCATAAAAATGATCGGAAACGTGTGTCCACATGTTTAGCTAACGAACTGTGGTGAAAAAACACAGGAAAACTCAGTATTTTTTGCGTTTTTTCCAATAATTCGCCAGCTCGTAAGTCTGGAACCTCGTAGATCAGAGCGCTCGTAAATCGGGGACTACCTGTAATATATATATATATATATATATATATATATATATATATATATATATATATATATATATATATATATATATATATATATATATATATATATATATATATATATATACACATGTATATGTATGTGTGTGTGTGTTTTACACCCTTCCCACACTCTTGCAATAGTCTAAACAATGTTTCTAAACGTCACAACAGAGCAGAGCATGTCATGATTTCAGCTCCCTGCCTCCTCTGCTCTTTTCCACCTGCAAGCGCTCTTGGGCACGCCCACTCCTCTTCTCTGCACGCTGAACATCAGATCAGCTGTTTAGCTGCAGCAGGAAGTTTATCCTGCAGCAGTATAGGCTGCACAAAGCTGCAGGAGGAAGCTTATTCTGCTGCGCTGGCCTGCACAAATGTGCAGCAGGTGCTAAATAATTTTAAATAATTAATTTTAAATAAAAATGTCATGCCCGTCGTGCGGCTCATCCATCAATCAGCCAACTGTGTGTCTTGTCTTGTTTTGAAAAACCGCGATAGAGCGAATCTGCGATAAACAAACAGCGAAGTAGCGAGGGACTACTGTGTACGATACAAAAAACGCCAAACGGTACACTAAAAGATCTAACATATACGCTAAGCAGTAACAATGTAAAACAATATGGCATAACAACAGCAGCCCGAACATGAGCCAGGGCAGATGGGTATGAATGAATACGCCAGCATGAGATGATTAAAACATGGATAATTCAAAATATTTTCTAAAATCAAATACAACTTACATTTTATGTAGTTGTTATTTGTTTACAAAACTGTTTCACAAGTTTCATTTCTACTCGTGCTGGTTGGAGCGATCTTATTTGTCAGCAGTTAAGTAGCTGTAACAGGCTTTGCCATGCCCGTAATATGCTTCTGCTCATTTAGGCTACCTGCAGTCAACAGAGGCCGGGAAGAGCTGGTACAGTGGCCAAATGGAGTCTGAAAATGTTACAGAGGCAATTAAGCATGTTGGTGTGTGTATGTGTGTATGTGTGTGTGTGCACGCACACAACAATGTCAGAGGGGCTTAGCCGGGCCAAACATGCCTCATTGAAATGTCCATCTTAAAGCCACCCAAGTTCCTCATCTCCCCCGCCCTCCGACAACCAAGATGCTTCCAGACTGTCAAAAGCATTTTCCACGAAGCTGAGGAGGGGCCAAATGAAAAAAAAAAAAAAAAGAAAGAAGAGGACCTGCCGCTGTCACACGCATGCTCACGCGTGTGCACACACACACACACACAGTCACGAGGCTGTCAGGTAAATTAGATCTGAAAGCTGACAATTTCTGACCATATTTCCTTGATTATTTCAAACAAATGCACACCAGCCGCTCTAAGGAGATTAAAGTGACATAAAAGTCCCGAGTGGGAGGAGGGAGGGCAGAGAATCCAGGTCACCCCCATTTGTCCCCCTGCCTGACAGCAGCTATATCGCTATCCAATCCAATAAAAGTCCCCCCTCCTTTTGCTTTAATTAATTTTACAGCTAGCTTGCTTAATTACTTTCAATCAAAATCCTCTTGCCATCACAAAATTAGAAATGGTTCAACTCCATTAGTCTAAATTCTTCATTTACATACACAAAGACTGTCAGCTCTTGCTAAGCAAACGGCCTCCTGCTTGATGAGATTGTTTTTTACACACACTCTATCACTCTCAGTTACACACATGCATGCGACTGCGGTGCTATTATTTTTTTTAAAGGAGAAAAGTAGCATTAAATTATTTGAGCTCCTTGCTTAAGTTATTCTCTATCTAATCAGAGTTCAGGTGTGTTGCAGTGCACTTCAGCTAAGACTCATTTAAAAACTAATAATTAAAAAAAAAGCTTTATCTTCAATGTTGCATCAAAAGAAAACTCAGCGTCAACAAAAGTACTTGTAGTACCGCTTTCTTTTTTAAATTATGGGTCATTTTTTAATCTCTATGTCACTAATCCTGACTAAATTGTAGAAAACAGAGGACAACAACTACGTATTTAGCTGCTTGACAATGCATCTGGATTTTCCAGTGTGATGAGGGGCCCCAGCCCTGCTGCAGCACAATCACTTCTACTTGGCACGCCGACGTCCTCTCCATCATGCACGCACTGCCTGAGGCCTCCACATCATCAAGAATTAAGGACATGCAGATAGGGTTAGTGCACTGACCAACATGAAAACCCAAGCACAGAGGCACACACACACACACACTTCCACACACTGGCAGTGCCATAATGAGGTTCAGAGATGGGAACATTAAACTGGTGTAATGCACTCAGTGCACCTGACTACTGCAGAAAATGTTCGGACGCCAAGGCTAAAGGTTTGTCAGAAAATCTTTTATTTTTGCAGCCACGTGCATGCTTCTGAGCTGACCCGGAGCTGAAACCCGCAGCTTGGTTCTGCTGTGCTCATGTTGTCTTACAGCTGCTGTGTTGGTAAAGTGCATCACTGGAACAGGTTACAGGGATTGTCTGAACAGCGCACCACAGTATGGTGGAGTGTATATGTGGTGTGTGAGTTGTGGTGGTGTGAGTGGAGGGGTCTGTACGATGCAGACCTGACCTGGCCTCTTTACTCCATGTCTGCAGCCACCGGTTTCCCTGTGCCCTCCTTAACCAGTCCCCATTAACACCGTTAATTATCTGAATCCATCATTCTTGGGGTAAATGAAGACTGCCTCTTTAATTCAATTTAATAGGATCATTTTCCAACTCACGTTCACTTTAGCCCCAGCTGTCCGCCTACTAGTCCCCCACTGTGTCTCCCCCCCACTGTATCTGTGACTCCTTTTGGCCGTATCGTCCCTAGTCTGGCTGTCTCCTGCTTGTAGAGT
>JBBPBX010019142.1:22769-37173 GCA_038048925.1 Garcialebias charrua
AGGTGGAGTGGAAGGAGGGGTGAGGCTTCGTGGCAGTGATGGACCGACGCGCTGTTGATCTCCCGTGTCTTGTCTTGGCTCGGCTGGTGGCAAGCAGCAGTTCTGGGCTCCCAGTCTGCTGTGCACATTTCCTGCCTGACACACACACACACACACACACACACACACACACACACACAGACTCGCAGTACCAGCCATGTTCACCGGGGCTTAGCTAATCCTGTCACATCAGGCCACGTTGGCTGAGTTGAGGTCTTTCGCAGCAACACACCCCCCTCCCTCACACACATCCACACTCCTTCACTGACTCCTCTTGCTCACTTTCACTCTCTGTCTTACCTTTGTTCATTGCACAAAGTCACAGGGTTGCCGTGCCGACCACTGCATGCGGGTGCTGAGGCGGGACGGCTGACGTCTCCCCGCGTGCACCGGCAGCACTCATCTTACAGAACAACACAACTGTTTTTATAGAGTTTTAAAAAAGAGAACTGGTTCAGGATTGTTAGATTTACTCTTGAAATGTGTTCAGTTAAAACATCTTGGACGGAAGTTACTGGGAACATTTTTTAATTATAGTGGACTGGCAAGCAGGACACATCACTGAAATATGTTGATAAAATACACAGTTTCTCTTTACTTTGCCGTGGTGCGTCAAGGTGGCGTCAGCATCAGAACAAATTACCCATGCAGTTTTCAGAATGTGAAAACTTTAGACACTTTTTTTCTGTGATTTCATTTCCCCCCCTATCCATTACATTCAATTAAAAAATTTTATCAGACAAAAATAAACTGAATTCTGAAAAAGAAAGTATCTGGAATCAAAACACGACCGCTGAGTGTCATAATTTAAATTCTCTTAATAACTTGTTACACATTAGCTGCTCTCATCCTATTTATTTTGTATGAGGGTAAATTCCCCCTCATTTCCACAGCACACCATCCAAATCTCACTGGACTCAATTCACTGAAACCCACACACACACACACTCACCCACAGTGCTCTCTGTTCACAATTTTCCCAGCCTCTCATTTGAGACGGACTCTGGGAGAGATTCAAATGATTTTAGCCATGATTTAATTTGGTTTGTTAAAGGGTGATGTCAGCACAATGGGAGGCGAGCCTCTAAATCCACTACATTCGCCCAAAATACCCACATGAGATAATCGTTGGTGACGTCTACGAAAACACTTATTATATTTGCCCACCGTCCCACAGAAGCTGTTACAACTCATCAGCGTTATACGCTTCTTTTTCCCCCCCTTCTCCGGGGAAGAGAAAAGAAAATAGCTCAACTTATAGTCAAAGCTGTCACCCCTTTTTAAACCAACAGGACAATATTGTGGAGGCAGTGGGAAGAGTTCATAAGCAGAAAAGACAAGGACTATCGGGTATCTGCTCAATACTCATTCTGTTTGCACCCAATACTAATTCAATAAAACACGCACAACTTTTTTTATTGGTTTTACAGAGATCAACAGTTCCAAAGAAGCCAAAAGCGCATGTCGTATACGGTTGTTACACGTGAAAGGGCGTGTTGCCGACGAGGTAGAAGAGAAGTGAAGAAATGGATCAATGTGAGCCTAATTTATTTTAAATGTAAGCCTTTTTTTTCTGGTCATTGACAACTACTGCACTGTTTAAAAGTGGCAACGCTGCACAGCCTAAAAATGGAAGAAGCAACGCCAAACTAAATACAAAAAAAGGTGTTACTATACACTCAAAATATACCGCATTACTGAAAATCAACCGTTTTATGTGAAGAAAAAGTTAAAAACAGCGGTGAGAAGAGGAAGAGGAAGAGCGCTGCGGTCCTAATCCAGAACGCTGTAAACTCTGTGTATCTTTAGCACACGGGCTAACCCCGCAGAGGCAGGGGTCAGCATATGAAACACGCAGGTTATCTGCCTCCCGACAGGATATCCTCATGGATCAGCAGCGGAGGATGTTGACCCGCCCCGTTATTAAAGAGGCTAATCTGTTCAACATGTCAATGTTAGCACTTTTAGTTGTGATTAATAAAAGAAGACCCCAGGAGTGCTGCGTGTGCTTTTCCACGGCCCCGGGGTTGTTTTCATTCCGTTTGGATTTTCACCGTTTCTTTTGTTCTTGCTGTTTGGTAATTCAACAGCCCTTTTATTTATTATATTATTTTTTAGAATAAACACTCTTAATAATTAACTTACTTAACAGGATCATCATTGTTATTAACTATGAATCCTCTTTAGTAGCTATGTGTGTTTCTCCCTTTTTGCCACAGGCAAAAAACTCACCATGGCATTGCAGGAATCATTAAAGTAAACGTAACTTTGCATGTCGTGGATACAGAACAATGCGCCTGTGGTGCCGGGCTCTGTGGGCATTTAAGTGATGCTTAAAATGTATGGCCCAGTGGCTTTCACAGGCTGGTAGTAATAGAGCTGCTCTCTAACAGACTTGGTTTCTAAGTGCCTGGTGCTGTGTCTTAATTTGTAATCTAGTCAAACCAATTGTCCGCTAGCTAAAAAGGTCACTGAGACAATAGAGTACACCGCCTCCCACAACGTTGAGAAAACCCAGGGTGTCTTTTGTAGCTTTTTTAACCAAAGATGTAATTAAGACACCTTCATCTTCAGGGGGTGAAAAAGGGCACTAACAAGCTGAGAACACAAAGAGGAACTTCAACGCCGCCGGAAACACAATGAAGCGGAGCGTTTCGCCAGAGGTGAAACTCACCTGCCTCCGCCGCCAAGTGTCACCTCTGAGGACAAGTTTACGAGCCGGCGCAGCCAGCGTGTGATTTTATACATTGTGACCAACAACTGTGGCGGAGAAGAGCGTGTTGGGAAAGAAAGTGAGGGATGCGAAGCAACGCAGGAGAGGCAGAGGGGGGGACTTAAAGGACGTGATTTATCTGGGCTTGATTGCGTGTTAATCGAGGTTACGTGTATTAAGTGGAATCTAATTGGAACAGACACTGGCAGTCTGACAGATCGACATGATGCAGATGGATTGGGGTGGTGGTGGTGGGGGGGGGGTGAAGAGGAGCTGAGGGAGACAGGGATTGAAAAAGGGAATGGAAAGAGACACAAAAAAACCAGAGGAAATTCGATCTAACATTTCCTTTATGAAATAAAGTTTTATAACGTCAAACAAAAGAAAATCACCTTGACGGCAGTCGGACCAAAGCAAAAAGGAGTCTCCTGCCGGGGTCGTTCCACATGCGTCTCATGATCGGTGGATAATGAAACGTGTAGAGGAGGACACACACCAGTGAGATTTTGAGTGACATGACACAGCGGTGGAGTTTTCTCCCCCCCCCTCACCCCTCCAGTTGCCACTAATATTCATTCTGGTTTATTGAAAATGGGGGTAAAAAAAAAAAAATAAAAAAAGGGGAAAAATTCAAGGGAACGAGCTCGAGTGACAGCTGCCGGAGCATTTCACCTCAGCGAGGAGACGAGCAACTGCTCCATGAGTCTCTGTGAGTCTTCTGACGGGCGACAACTGTTTCAAAAGGCCCGCTCCCCAAATCTGAAGTATTTCGCTTGTGGACTGAGTAACGCTTTCAAAAGCGCCCAGAGCAACAAATCATAAAAGTGGACCACCTGTTAAGGTCAAGCAACTGCTAACTCATAACTAATATGCCGCAGAAGAAGAAGAATGTCACTTGTGGAAAAAAGTCTCACAGGACAGCAAATCAGATTAGAAGCTATAAAGAAAATTTAAACCATAATTCCAACGGCTCAGTGTCTTCGTAATTGGCGACGTGGGGATTCAGAGTGTGGGACGAGAACGGCCTCCGAGTTGCGAATCTCTCCAAGCGACCGTGACAGTAAAGTATTGGAAGTCAGAATTAAAACTACAAGTTGAACGCAAACCGCACTTCTACTGGCAGCTGGTCAAATCAAGGGAGAAGTAGTTAAAGAGGACACGAAAAATGGAAATAAAACGAGCGCAAAGGAAGCGAGGATGGAAGTGAAGAGGAGTAAGAAACACAAAGAAAAAGGAAAGTGTCTGTGCATGCGTGTATTAATGGTAGGTTGCGGGACACAGCGGCATTCATAACTTCTCTCATCAACGCAAAAAGCCTAAATTGTTCCCGACATGATCCCATCACAGCACAGAGACAGGGGAGTTGCTTCGGTCATCACTTGATTTGATCCATTCTGACTGTTACACTAATGGCATTAATAAGGGCAAAATTGCTATTTTAAAACTGAATTTCCATCCTCTTCATTTGGCTAATCTTGTTGCCTTTCTCCTCCCGTAAACACACACACACGCGCACACACAAACTCTACAGAGGGTGCTTTTCTGTGCGTCTGTGCCCTCACCATGCAACGTGGATATGAGGTCATCTCTGTTTTCCAGGCTTGCTGCACAATATTGATGGATTGCAACATTTTGCATGGATAAAAACAACAACATGAGCTTTGAAATCCGACTCTGCTGCTACATTAGAGATGTTACGCTCACCAGCTGGCTCGATAAAGAAAAAGAAAAAAAAAAACTCTAGCATTATAGGAGCATTAATGTGAATAAAAAGTAAAATTTTGTGTATGATTCTTATTGAAACCAATGAGTTCTTATCTTAAAATGTGTCTTGGATTCATGTGTTTGGTTTATTCTAAACAGTACAAAGACTCTGTGCATGTTTCCTGTATGTTTGTGCTGAATGTGAGTGTGCACGTGTGTGTTCAGTCCTCATCAAGCACTAACATTGAGAGGAATGACACTGTGTGATCAAGGACATGAATATCTCATTGATTTTTAGGGGCCAGCTTAACTATCCATTCCAATTGATTTTTAGCTTTGCAGGGTGTGCGAGTTATGGCAGTTTTAATGCATCATCTGTATGTGTGCTCATCACCCTCTGCCAGGTGAGTTTACAATAGTCTGTTGAAAATTATGTACGGCAGCGTGAGCAAACAAGGAACTTTATCCTTTTCTGTTTTTTTTCCATCATAAAAATCAAAAGATCAAGCCATAAAACCTGCTGGGTAAAAGAAGATAAAGAAAACACCTTTAGCATTATACCTCTGCCAGTATCTCCTTCTAAACTTTGTAAATTATTAGTAACAAACGTCACTTTCATTTCATGTGAATAAAACTGCTGAAAACCAAACCAAACCTTATGTGTTAGTTGTAATCCCTCCCTTGGGGAAAACATGAAACTTTTGCATCATGTTGCAGTAGTTACACCTTGCAGAAATGAGTTTTAAAAAAAAGAGGCCTCCTATAGCAAATACAAGCATCCTGCAGCTTTGCCACAAACCAACACCACAAACTAAAGGTAGATTAGCGCAAAACATTTTGAAGCTTTTTAGACGTTTTCTTAATGTTTACTGCCATAAAAACTCATATTACCTTCAATAAACAATTCATACAGTATAAGCTATTAATAATCAATGGTTTGATGATATGAGAGACAAAGTCAGAGCAATGTGATCCAAAAGGCGACCTAAAGTCATCTGTCAAGTAGAAAGTCATTAAAATGGGGTCTCGTTTTCCTGTGACAAGCTTAGGTTTCACTGGGACAGGGATACATTTCTATTCTTCAGCAAAGCGCTGTCTTCTCATATGATATCATCTCTTTGAGAACATCACTCTCAATGACTTGTCTTTTTACATGTCTTTTTTTTATTTATTTCTCTAATTCAAATTGCTCTTTTTGCCAAATGGTTTGGGTGAAGCGGTCCACTGTGTGAGGTAACTGCCTTTTGTTCAGTGAAAAGGGGACTGCATAAAGCACACTTTACTCCATCCGTAGGAAAAAAAAAAAGTCTGCTTAATTAATGTTTTACAAGTGCTGCTGTATTCTTAGTAAAAAAAAAAAAACATCTATCAAAGCCAGCAGGTTCAGATTACGTACGCTAATTGAAATTCTGAATTTCTAAGCCAACTTCCATTTTTTTCTCCCTGTTGCTCTGACTCTTTCTCCCTGCACACACAATAAAGCCAAGCATTTTGTAGTCCACAAAAGGCTCCAAATCATCCAAGTACTATGGGCTATTTGGGCTTTTTTCCCCTGTATTCTCATGTTCTCCTATGGGTTCATGAGACAGCTTAATAAAGCAGTAAATGCTTGGGGAAGCCTGTGCATGTGTGTGTCCAACAGCACACACGTGCTCTCATGTTTTACCTCCATCAGGGACCTCAAAGCAGAAGGCAAAGTCTGGTTCCACACACTCCAGCAGATTTTCCAAAAGAGTAAAGCCAGTGAACAAAAGAAGATGACTAACACGCGAGCCAAAGCCAAACGTAAGACACTTATCCCATGAGTTGACGTTCACAGAGCCTGTTTTAGTGCAGTCTACAAAATGAATAGAGCTTAATTTACAGGTTGCACATGCAGTATGTGCAGGAGGAACTCACACTGTGTGAACAGCTGCAGGTGTCGGCGTAACAAGACCGAGGTTTGGACAACATCACAGACACCAAATGGCACAAAAGGGGAAACATGGGCTTCTTTGCACGGGCGACAATGATCTAAGATCTGGTTGAAGATTAGATCAACTAGGATGTGGAAGAAAAACTTTTTTTTTAAAATCTCGGTTCATTCTCGGCATATACCCACATTAGCTTCAAAGGGAAGCTTTAAAACTTTCCTGCCATCTGTGTTTATCTGGCAAGGTGACTGAAAGTGATGATTACACAAATTACAGAGTAAAAAAAAAAAAGTCATTCTTGATAACCTTTGTTCTGAGTTAATGATTGCAGCAAAAGAAAACTGCTTCTCTTTCTTTCCCTTTTATATTCACCCAAACTCCCTCCTTTCTGATGGGTATTATTTTATTGTCTTGTTTTGCAAGCATTATAACTTTGCATTCTTCAGCCCAAGGTCAGTTTCTAGTGTGCCGCACGACGAGTATTTACGCCTAAGGCCTTTTCAGGTCAGTTCCATTGTATTTACATCAAATAATTTTTGATAAGGGATGTAAAAGGCCTATAAACCCCACATCATAAACAGGAGAGGTGTAGCTGAAATAAGGACAAAAGATCAACGGCTGAATTTCTCCTTATCTTGGTCGCACTGATATTGTTAAGTAAGCGTTTGTCCTTCTCCATAGTCTTGACCCCACCACCAACCCCAGTCACCCCCTCCCCTTGGCTAAGTGGGAGCAAAGACTTGTTAGATTTAGTCCAATGACTTCCCAGAGCGGCCTGCAAAGCAAGCTCTTGTTTCATAGAGAAGTACCTCCCTTATTATCTCCCTAGCATTATAATCACTTAACAAAGACTTGGGCATTTGCACAAATTAAAACATCAATAATGCATAAGTGCTTTTCAGTTTTGAGCAATAGTGTCCCTGCATTGGGAACTCCAGCTCAACATCTCTTGTTCCACAAACGACTTCGAGAAGCGACCGCTCGGCTGTGAGCGTCAAACCCCTCTCCGCTTTGGCTGCGGTGAGAATTTGGGATCAGCTTCGGTGACGGGACAACATGGCTGAGGCCGAGTGGGAAGCACAAGTTGTTTTAAAGCAGGAGGCAGTAAGTGGCGGTGGCGCATCAATGCAAACAGGCAACACCCTTGAGTTGCGCAGCGTGGCATCCTTCCATAAACAACACCACCGCCGGGTCCCCGACGTTTATGATTTGTGGTCAGGAGGGCAACGCAGGCCTGATTCTAATCCAAGTCTGCATGTTCGCTCCCGCCTCGCACAGCTAAATCTGCCCAACCCAAGTCTCTTATTTTCCCCCAGATGAAAACACCAGACGCTTCATATGGTTGTCAGAGAGGGTTTGCTTAAAGCAAGTTTGTATGAGAACATTACACTTGAACAAGGGGAAGGAAGGGCGGGGGCATCATGGGAAAGAAACTTAGCAACACGTTAAAACCAGGATGCTGTTTGGGCTACTGTTTAATTTAGCGAGAAAACCTCCTTCATATTTATTACTGCAGCTGTGACTGAAGTCGCGCTGACTGTGGAGGAGTTAGGTATCATTACCGGACTAGTAAATCCATGACCAGCACCGTTTCAGTGCCAACAGAGGACGAGCCATTCCATACAGATGGCCTCAAGGACAATTAGCAGTAATGATTGGTTGCCACATAAATGAGAGAAATTCTATTTGCTGCTGCACTTGCTGATGAACACAGACCAAATGCCTCGGACAATAATATGGATGGCTGCTTTAGGCTTACCGTAAAACCGGTCAAAAACACGAAGCAATCATCTCAAGAATGTTCTACATTTAAAAAACAAAACAAATACCGAAAACCTTTTCCCAATCATCACACCATTAAGGGCACAAAAAAAACGAGACAAATAGCGCAAAAATCTAAAATACCATCTCCGCAACCATAGCGTATGGGCACCAGAGATCGACAGCACACCAACAGCCCCACTCCACACCTTTCTGTCATGAGTCCGAAAAAAGCCCCTTGGTCAAACTGACACAGCCGCTGCACACAAATTGCGATCGACCAAGCGAATTTGTTAGCAAGATACCGTAAATCATAAACCACACCGCGGACATTTATCCAGCTGATTTCCACGGTTACCGGGAACTAGGAGCTCAGGAAAAAGGCTGAGATAAAACAGGTAAGAAAAAAATTAAAGCATTTAAGCAGCGAAATTGAAAGAAACAAGCGACAGGTCAGAAAAGCAGCCGAAAAAGCGGGAACATTGGCTGTGAAATCCAGCGGAGATGAACATGGCGGGAAGCTCAACATTGTACAAACAATAAGAAATTATTTTCTCTGCAAACAAATAATCGTTATGAACATGACACCTTGGGAAGGTAGAAGGAAAAGCTTGCAACTGGCGCCGCCATCTTAATCAGGGCAAATGAGCGATCGCATAGCTGACAATGAAAAGTTTACCCAAGATATTATCAACTTTGCTCTTTTTTTATTAATAATTCTCCTGTGCTTTAGAGGGAAGACCATTTAGCTATGCAACGTGTCAATAATATTCAGAGAACACCGTGACATTTAGAGGCCCAGTGCAGTGCTCCCAAGTTGAATCATGTTTTCAGCTTTTATAGTTTCAAAAAAAAAAAAAAAACATCATGGAGATTAGAAGAGGTTGCTGTTTTCTAACAGAGATCTACACACAAATTGAGAGAGAGAGAGTCCAGCTTCATGCCAAATATAGAAAATTCCAGCACAATAGGGAGAACAGGTGCCGAGGGCCCGTAGAAAGTGACGAAGAAGCCGAGGAGCCGGGTGTCTGCTGAATGCCAAATAAGGCAGCGAGACACGTCGCACACACACCAACAATCGACTCTTCTGCGATTTTCTGACTCTGATCAGTGTCATAGATTCTGCCACAAAGTGTTACGTGGGGGCAAATTTTTCACTGGAATAATAACCGAACAAGCGAAAACAAGCAACAAATTTGATGCATTACTCATTTCTCCACTCCTTCCTCAACTATGTCCAATTGACAGCACATCTTTGGCACTCCTAAAATATGCACAAAACCCTCTCAACCTAACCCTTCATCATTTATATCATCTGGTTTTACGTGTTTTGGGGGGTATTTGGCTTTGCCAACATCTGCCCCCCCCTCCTTCAGAAGGCAAACTAAAATAAAACCTTTGTTATTATTTGCTTGTATATATGTGTTGTTGCCAGGAGTGACTCCGGCGTGACTTGAGGTTGGAGAGGGAACTGCTGGCACAGAACAAGTCTTGAGAGGATGGGGATGAGGAGGAGGGGGGGGTGATGAATTGATTCAACCTGAACCCTTCCACACACACACACACACACACACACACACACACACACACACACACACACACACACACAAACACAAATACACCCACAAACGCAGGGTACGCACTCTGGCATCAGACTGCTCGCGTGTCGCAGCGAGCTCTTTCCCCTGCTAACTGGCAGGCGGGAGCCCGAAGAAACAAAGTCTCATCAGAAGATGAGGTGGGGGTGAAATTCTCTAAAGGGCATACAGAACGGACGGCAAAAAGGCTAAGCTGCGGCTCTGGACTGCCAACTGTTCTGCTAACAGCCTCCTAACAGGTGTGGCCTCCAGAACCATGTAATCTGATCAAGTTACAGAGTTTGAAAAAAGAGAATGAAAGAAAGAAAAAAGGGCAAACTGCATGCTCCTGAACACCCCCTTCCAATTCTCCATCTTTCTGTTGTGACAGAAATGAACAGCTGGGCTTCAGATTTATCATGTACAGACAGTAATTATTGCTGGTGCTGCCTGCTACCGACCCAAGTGAATAGAATGTCAAATAAAAAAAAGAAACACACACACACACACACAAATGGCAGAAGGAGTGCTGAAGTTGAGACGTGCAGCGTTGAGAACTGTGTGACACAAAAGGCAGTGTGGGGCCAAGACATCACAACGCTCCTGTTTGCAGTCAATTACGGTTGAGAACAGAATCCGAGTACCGGCTCTGCAACTTTGTGCAAATATTTAGTCACACAAAGTTTCTCGTGTTGCTTTTTGTTCAATTTCTTCTTCTTTTTTTTTTTTTGTCATAAAAAAAAAGTTACCGTATACCATGCTCTGAATTTCTGCTAGCATGAAGGGGACTAAGAAATGTGCACAAAAAGACCTTTAAAAAAAAAGTGTTCCAACACCCTGTTTCCTCTGGAGCTTTTATCCGTCGTTTATGATTACTGTATTTTTCGGAGTATAGGTCGCACCTTTTTTATCATTTTTTTCATGGCCTGCGACCTATACTCAGGTGCGACCTATATATGGCTTTTTATAAAATAAGCTGATTTGTAATCATTTATTAACAAAAATTAAACTGAGACACACTCTTACAATAATGTCAGCTAACAAATATATTTTTTAGGTGTTTATCCTGCTAAAATTATTCATTTATTAAAGAAAAGTTCAGCTCAGACACATATTTGCTATAATTTTTTATCAAACAATTAATTGTTTTTAAGTGTTAATCTTCTTAAAAGCCTTGCTGTGCGCTCCTGTGGAAGAGACATTTGCAGCAGAGCTAAACACGGTCCACATTTTGACGTAGGTGCGACCTATACTCAGGTGCGACCTATATATGGATTTTTCCAATTCTTTGGCAATAATTGGATGGTGCGACCTATACTCGGGTGCGACCTATACTCCGAAAAATACGGTAACCAAACTTTCCAGTTATTGTTAATTTTTTTTTAAACCACATGAAACTTGCTGATACTGTATTGGGTCACACAACGTGTCTCCATCTCTATCTCCATCGTTATCTCAGATCAGTCTCTGAACCCACCTGATGTATTTATTCCAGAGATAAGAGGGTCAGGAGATAAACAGTTCAGTTCTTACTAATGTCAATCACTGTCAATGAGTGGTTAACCCGCGGCTTCCTTCCCGATACGTTCAGCCAAGTGTTTTGGCGCGCCTCGCCCCGCTAACCTATACGTACAGGCTTTTTTCACACCTTAAAGACCCTCCGCCACATTTAAAAGGATTAGACACCGCATTTTGTGCGGGCTTAATGTCTCTTTCAGCCGGCCTAATAAGTGAGCTTCGATAAGCGAAGCATGCAAATTCATTCATGGCCAGTTGAGACCACGCTTTCAGGCAAACGTCTTAAAGTCTTCCACTCTGTTAATTATCTCCTCGTTTTCTCTTTTACCCCCTCTTATGCAGCATATCGACAACCAGAGATTATTCTTCTCCCTGATTTTGCATGAAATCATAATTTCATATGTGAGATTATAGGAACTGGGAGTTGGGCGGTAAAAAAAAAAAAAGTTATGGAAAACTCGTCTCTACACACAACATGGCAACGTAAGATTAAAGCATTTTTATCCAAATAAATTGAAAACAATAATATTAAACAGTACAAATTTTGTTTTGTTTTTATTTCACACTATGTTCAGAGAGGATAATTACAAGTTCCCGTTCTTTTTAACAAACATACATTATTTGAATAGTAAAAAAGTTTTTAGATAATAAAGCCAACGATGACCCGAGGTGCAACCTGTTTATCATTCTTGAATATTTCTTCACCAAGTATTAATTAGGCCATTACTCCAGATTGGTGACAGGAGCTTTGAGGTTTTAATTAGGCGCTGGCCACTGCATGAGTGCACAGGAGTGAAGAAAAGGGAGGGGTCAGGGGTGGGGGTGGTGATGCCACTTGCCTCGCTCCTGGCCCGTATCAAGTAGCCCTGAACACTTTGGCGTCTGCGGCAAGACGCATGGCAGCCCACGTGCATCTGTAGTTTATTTGATCATTTGAGCTCTGATGTTCCCTTCTCCTAACAGTCACAAAATAAGACAAAAAAAAAGGGTGTGTGTGTGTGTGGGGGGGGGGCAGTTGGTGCAATTTGGGCATTAAAAGAGGGGGTTTAAGGTAATCACAGTGTCAGGGGGTCTGATGAAGGGGTACATGCTCAATCAGAACTCAGTTGCTCTCACCCCCACATCCAAAACACACTCACTCCTCCCAGTTCTTGCCTGTTGCCCCCCCTTGTCTACCCCATCTAAAACCAGGCACAACACACACACACACACACACACACACAGAGCCTCGCGCAACATCAATCAAACCCTCAGAGCGGCCCATAAAACTACACAAACATGTACGCTTCCATTAACTGCTGCGTTTTACACTTTGTAAAAAATGGAAAATATAACGGTATGAAAATTAGACAAATTAAAACAAATAATTGCTTCCTGGTGTGCACGTTTAAATCTGAATTGTTATGTTGCAATAAAGCGTCACTTCCTATTTAAAATATATGTAAAAGTAGATAAAAACATGAATCAAACTCCGGTTAATTTAAGATTTTAACCTGATTTACAGTTTTAATTCAATTAAATTACATGTAAAGGAAAACCCCATATTTTGCTGTGATCTCAACGTCCTAAATAAATAAATCCTGACAATGTAAGTGTTTTCCTCGGTTGACGAGGCGATGCTAATCACCTTGTTGCTGAGGAGCACTCTTCCCCGACAAGACTCCTTAGAATACGAAGATCCCCCTGGAGGAATCGGCACGAAAGAGGTTAAAGACAATGACTCACTTTTTTATTCCCTTTCTCCTTCTTCCAAATGTCTCCTTGTTTAAATTTATTTCAAAACTCTGTTAATCTGCTGTACACAACATTTCCATTAGCATAGCCCGGCCCCCTAATAAAAATTCCGGCTAGTTTAATTAAAAAATGTAAATTTACTGTCATCCGAGGAGCAGCAGAAAGAGGAGTGCAACAGCATATTTTATTGCTTAAGACATCAAATTGATTCAGGTTATTGCTAAATTGTGATAAAAGGTTATTGAGGGCCTTTCAGGACCCAGGCTTGTTTTTCTCCCTCATTTCATCCGGGTTATTTTCTTATTTATTAATTTTTTTTGGTGAAGAGCCGTGACGATGGAGAGGGCTACAAGGGGTTAATGAGACAAGTGATGGGGAAAAAGGCAATCAACATTAGGAGTCATGAGAGAGCAGAAAAACATCTTCCAAGCAGATGAAAAGTTTGAAATGAGGGTGTGTTGCGATAGTTAAACTTGTTTGTTGTTGTTTCATAATGCAGGACGCCTTAAATAACCAGAAATAATAATCCAGTATGTGTCAAAGCCTGTGGTCACACTCGTCTGCTGTCCACGTCTCTCCTCTGACTTTCATTTAACGCCACACGTATTTAGTGTTTTAAATTTTCATATCTGCCATGCACGAGTTCAGATAGCAATGTCGGGCATTACGAGCTAAAACACACAGAGCATAAGAATTCTTCTTATTTTTTTACATGATAAAAAAATAAAACGCAGGGAGAGTACATGTTGTAAATGAAAGATAAACCTATTAAAAATAACAGCCTTGAGCTAAACCTGCTGATAAAGTAAGAATCACACATTTATTGTGAAATATCTAAAATGTTACAAGCGTGTTTTATTCTTTTATTGTGATTTAAACCACTCGAATACTATTTGAAAGCTGATATAAATATCAAAATCTTTGCTAAATGTATATGTGCTCGGAGCTAAATAAAAACCTTTTTATTAAAAAAATAAAAATAAAAAAGGCAAACTAATCAAAGTGAAAAGAGCTCTCGACGTCTCTGAAACTTACAGTTTCGGTTATAAAGCTTTGTTGTAACAATGATGCAAACAGGGAGGGTTCACACACACATGGCGAATAAAAGTGGGACATCACTCTACGTGGAAAAACAAGCACACGCGGGAAAGAAAAGTGTTTGTATAGAAATGACATTTTAAAGCGAACATGACACAAACAAAAACCAAAGAGGGAAATGGCGCTCACAACGTGTAATCCAGTTACAACAGGACAAGTTTATCTTTCACAAAGTGGGACCAAAACGACTTGAATAAACCTGGCAGCTGTCGCTAACGTTCAGAATAACCTGCCTGAAGTGTACATCTTCACAAAACTTTGGACTAAATAGCTTTTAGGTTTTCTAAATTTAGTCAAATTTTAACTAAACTCTCTCTTTATATATCTCTCTCTCTACATATATATAT
>JBBPBX010019143.1:2895-44765 GCA_038048925.1 Garcialebias charrua
TATATATATATATATATATATATATACTAAAATAAACTACTACTTACTACTACCCCCGCGATAAACGAGGGACTACTGTACATAAAAATTATTAACAGAATTGGTGACACTGGACAATAATCCATCAGCTCACAATACGTGACTTTATTGGGTTCTTTTAACTTAATTTGTTTTTTAAAAGGTGACATTTCATTGTTCATTTAAAACAGTTTGATTAATTTAAAGCAGCAGCTTCTACAATTATCACCGCACAAAATAAATATATACCAATATTATCTAATTAAATCTGTAATCGTTTTTGCTCCTGTAAGGTTTTGAGTGATATTGCTCCAATTAGGCTTCTGCCAGGTGGGGAGCAATTATTTCCATTTGTCTACTTTATTATAGTTAGTGCAGTAAAGACAAAAATAAATAAAGGCATCTTTAAATGAGCAAAGCTTACCGCTAACGAATCGCATTTCCCAGAATTGTTTATTAAATTGAAACTCTAATGAGCGTGATAATGAATACCTCTGGTTTTAACTGCAGCACCCGAGCTAATCAGGTGCCTGTTGTTGTTGTTGTTGTTGTTGATTTCCTGCCATTTTTGTTGACTTTGACTTTTCTGCTTGCTCCAGGAGCTGCAAGGAGTCCATCTTGTTGACGGTCATTCAGCCGTATCCTGTGAGTACACGAAGCGTTCTTTGGAGTTTCGAAACAAAGAGTTGATTTATATTTTTTTAATCATATTTTTTTAATCACCATAATTAATGCTAACAATGAATGAAGAGTGTTGCTTGTACCTGCCAGCAGATTTGCATACACCTCAGTAACTTTATATTTTAACAAATGCGTCTGATTGATTATTTATATATATATATATATACAGGTATATATTTATATACAGGTAGTCCTCGACTTACGACGTAGATCCGTTCCTATGCGGCAGCGTAAACCGATTTTCGACGTAAGTCGAAAAATACGTACATACTGCACCATATACATGTACAGTACTGTATTACCAAGCACTTAGCCTATCTTAACACAGTACCCTACATAATTATCAAAAAACACATACATTTGGGAGCCATAATGAAGGGAAAAAACAGTTAATGGCCTACTGGGATGCTGGTGACGCTGTATTCTTCCGTCCATACGCTGTATTCTCTATTCCGTTTACGACGTAAAACTACCGTCCAGCTCGGTCCAGAGCGTTTACAGTAAGGCTTCCGCCTGTACTTTTCCACTGCTGCACCTGGTTTTGCCGGTCCACCTCGCCTCTGTATCCCTCCGCCTCTACAGTATATCCCTCTGCTTCTGTTTCCCTCCGCCGCCGCACCGCGTACAGTGCAATACTGTATTCTTCCGCCGCAGCGGCCGCGTAACTTGAAAAAAGGCTGTTCATAGTAAATGGGAGATGCGTCGCGACCACGAAACGTCGTAACCCGAGGACTACCTGTATATAAAAAAAATCCTCAGCTGTGTCCCTAACCCGTCCCTCCCCACCCCGGCATAATGCTAAGCTAGCAGCGTGCAATACAGGCACATTCGCTAAAAAGCTAAAGGCAGCCCTCGGTCTACAAAAACCACAAACGAGATGAGCGCCCCACCATGGCAAGTTATGGGGAAACACTGCTTTCTAGTTTTTATATTGCCAAAAGGTTTAGTTTCCTCCAATGGGTAGGGCATCCCCACCCGCGAGGATTTGTCACTCTGCGCTGCCTCGCACAAGCAAAAACTCCTATCCACTTGAATATCTTGCACCAACAACATTTAGGTTTACTTACATTCCCTGTTCAGTCCCAGTCCAGAAAAACACTCATCTCCAAAACTGTAAACTTTTACTTTTCAAACCCCTCATCGACGAGGGACATCGGCGCACCGCCATTTTTTTTTTTTACTATGCAGGAGCAGATTATTTTACAACTTTCAATAGACCTTGACGTTGAAGATTTTATTAGAATTTTTAAAGTCAAAAATAAATTTTGTCTGAACGCATTTAATTTGTATTGCTTGGGAATATTCCATCTTTGGATATAACACACACACACACAAAAAAAACGACAGCGATTTTGTTGACAGATGTGTGCCGTGTTTGAAATAAACGTTGATGCTTTTTAAAATGTTTTATTTTTTTAAATTGCAAACTAATGTCTGCATTCAGTCACGTTATCTTCTTCCCTCCCGCCGTCTGCCTCTCCTCTTCCTGTCTCTCCCTCCATCTCTCTCTCTTTGGACGGTTGCCTTTCAGTCTCCTAAATCAGCGTTTATCAGCGCGGCCAAAAAAGCCATGCTCAAGTCCAATCCGGTCAAAGTGCGCTTTGCTGAGGAGGTCATTATAAACGGCCAGGTTCCAGTCAGTCCCACACACACACAAACACACACATGCTTATGTATGACCTATATAGGCAATGCCAGATGGTTTCTACTTAAGACAGAGTTCAGAGAATAAAAAAATGCACAAGACAATCACAGAAATGAGACATCTTTTCACGTATTGAACTGAAACTCTGCGATGTGTTTTCTGCAGAACCCGGTGAAGGACAACTCCCTCCTGTTCATGCCTAATGTCCTCAAGGTGTACCTGGAAAATGGGCAGACAAAGTCCTTTCGCTTCGACAGCAGTACCTCCATCAAGGTGCGTCTTCCAGTGGCGCCTCGAGAGTTTTGTTAACGGGGTGGCCACGTGGGTTGGGGTGGCACTGAAAAGTCTGTGGTGGCGCACCGAGACCAAACGTCAGAAAAAACTTTCAGAAGATTTGTTATGTTGTTGTGATTTAACAATTACTGCGATACGGTGGTTAGGGGATCACCGTCTGATATCCATACACCTACTTTATTTTTTTTGGGTGGTGGGGAGACTGCCTAGAAATGCCTGTTATCATCTACCTGACAAGGGTATTGCTCTGCTATCAACTTTAATGCAACCCAAACAGCAACGTGTACCCCCACTAATTTTATATCATAATGGCTTAGCTTTTTTTAGACATGCTAATTCACATCGTGAGCTAGCATACGGTGCAGAAAGGTTTTGCGTCAGGGCTGGAAAAATGGTCCTCCACTGTCAGTGGAGTATCTGTACAGGAGATGTCAGGTACCCTGACCGTATTTGTGGAAGTAAAATTCACAGTTTTCCTAAATGTGAAACTGAATGCCTTGCTTGGATCAACGCTTGTGCACGACCGCATTTACCGATACGATACAACTTCTACACCTTGAAGTCTGTCTGTTACACAGTCTAACGTTAGCTGAAGAGATCAATATGCAATGTGTACTGTATCTAACATACATTAAAGATTTCATTCTACCTGAAAAGGCTTTTTACTAAACTGTAATCGTGTTAGCCATGCTAGCACCGAGTACAGTGTATCAGACCTAGGCACACTCAAACATTTGCCAACAACAGAAATCACTGATTTCAAAAGTAACCCTCAAAACCATGAATGCCTGACTTACCCAGCCTTGCAAGAACAATAGGCATCAGTGATCTTGTCCACAGCTGTATTAATGCTGAGGGTATGAGGATCTGCTGTTTTCCTCATCGACCGATAGCATTTCGCTGTGAATGCTACCACATTACCTCCAACAATGTTGGAGGCATCGCGTGGCTCAAACAACTTGATGTCGTCCAAATAAATGACATGAACTTGTTGGTTCCCCTGCCCATTGTCATGGCTGATATTTTGTTGAAATCCGGCAGAAACGATACACTAATCGACTCAGAAATACCCTGCAGAGAGTCGGTCAACGCCATGTTTCCATTGAAACTGAGCTCCGAGAGGCTTTGTTTGTGAGACACGCAGCCATGTGGGGGTATAGGGGGCGTTTCTGGGCGGAGCTTGGTAAGGTCCATGGCGACGTACTTTGCAACAAAAGACACCATTTTTCTCATTGAGAAACACTGACAGAACTCTTGTCAGCTTCTTAATACCACAGTGAAGTCACATGACACAGAGGGAAGAGATATCCGAACAAAACACTGATTAACTTTTGGAGCCATTTTGGTTCAAGATGGCTGCCATAGCTACCTCAGAAACCACTAAATTGTCCATAACTTGGTCTTTGTTGAGATATTGAGCTGAAATTTGGTATGGTCGTAGCTGAGAACGAGTTATACATTCCTTATGCAAATTAATAATCTAAGATTAGCATGCTAATGCTAAATTCGCCAAGCATTACCATGTTAGCTATTAGAATTTGTAGTGTTTATGACCATTCTCTGCTACTACCACACTGAACTATGGGTCGATAATTGACTGCATATGTGTTTAATTGAAAAATAATTTAAACAAAGATCTGTTAGCATTATCATGCTAATGCTAAGTTTGTCGAACATTAGCATGTAAGCTGTTAGCATTTATAGTGTGTTTGTGACCATTCTCTACTACTACCACACCGAACTATGGACCCATAATTGATTCCAAATGTTTCATTTTGTGTTTAATTGGCATATAATTTAATCGAAGATCTGTTAGCATTGGCATGCTAATGCTAAGTTTGCCAAATGTTAGCATTAGCTGTTAGTATTTATAGTGTGCTTGTGACCATGCTCTGCCACTACCACACTGAACTATGTGTCGATAATTGACTTCATATATATTTCATTTTGTGGTCAGGGTTAATTGGAAAATAATTTAATCAAAGATCTGTTTGCCAAATGTTAGCATGTTAGCTGTTAGCATTTATAGTGTGTTTGTGAACATTTTAGTTTTTTTTAGTTTAAACGTTTATTCATTTAATTTCAATAAAAAAACACAAATACAATATCAGATACAAAGAAATGAAATACATATTAAATGAAAGGCAGCAGAAGAAGAATAAATTCTTATCATTTCTGCCCCTTCTTAACAAAATCAATTCAAACAATAAATTCAAGCAATAATCATAAATACAACAAAAACATATAAATTGTCACAATTATTCATTATAGTTCAATAAATATTAACTAACTGATATATATATTGTAAAAAAATATTCTTGATCTTTTTCTTAAATAAAAATAATGATTTCTCTTTTTTTTTTTTACATCATAATCCAAACTATTCCATAAATTTATTCCCTGCATTGAAGTAGACCTACCCCTTAAACTTGTTCTATACTTCGGTTTTAGAAAAATATCCATTCCCTTTCAATTATATCAACTGTTCCTTTTTATAAAATGCGCTTGAAGGTGTGGTGGTAATGTATGATTCTGAGCCTTGTATATAATTAATTGAATATTGTAATCCACCAAATCATAAAACTTAATTTCAGTTGATAAAACAAAATACTTGAAGGATGATAGAAATGTTTTCTTGAAATAATTCTTACAGCTCTTTTTTGTAAAATAAAGATAGACTGGGTTACAGTTTTACAAGCATGCCCCAAACACCAACACTGTAAATTAAATGCGGCACAATAATTGTATTGTACAGCAAACACAAAGCTTTATCATTCAGTCCCTTACTTTATACAGTACTGCCATGGACCTAGATATTTTAGTTCTTACCAAGTTAATATGTTGCTTCCATGACAGTTTATCATCGATAATTACTCCCAGAAACCTTACTTCATTCACTCTGCGTATTTCAGCACCATCAATTTTGAAAGGAAAATCCACAGTTAACTTTTTAGTTTTTTCAACGTTCAAAGATAACTTATTTAATTTAAACCAAGTTTGTATTTTAGCAAACTCCATCTTCATTAATTCAAAAATCTGATTTAAGTCTCCACTCGAACAAAAGAAAGTAATAATAATAATAATGAATTCAATTTATAACGCACTTTTCATTAATGAAAATCTCAAAGTGCTAGTAGTGTCATCAGCAAACAAAACACAATTTAGGATATCAGACACCTTAATTAAATCATTTACATATAAAATAAACAACTTAGGTCCACGTACTGAACCTTGTGGAACTCCTCATGAAATACTACACAGTTGAGATCTAACATCATCAATCTGTACAAACTGTTTCTTCCTGTCAAATAACTTGATATCCACTGTAGAGCTGGACCTCTAATACCATATTGTTCCAATTTTTCTAGTAAAATTGTGTGGTCAGTGGTGTCAAAATCCTTTTTTAAATCCACAAATAAACTTATACAATATTGTTTATTATCTACCGCTGTAGTAACACGTTCCATCAACTCCATAAGTGCCAAGGATGTTGAATTATTAGATCTAAAACCATTCTCTGCTACTACCACACCAAACTGTGGACTGATATCTGTAAAACTGTTATAGACACTATATTTATTTATTAATTTTGTGCCTATTTGTGCCTATATTGTACAAAATGAACCAAAGTTTCAACATTTCAGAAAACATAATGTGTTAAATATTGTTTTATTGTTTTATTTTCTAACTTTAGGAGGTGATCCTGACCCTGCAGGAGAAACTGTCGATCCGCTGCATCGAGCACTTCTCCCTGGTGTTGGAGGAGAAGACAGAAGGCTCTGGAAGCAAAATGCTTCTCCTGCATGAACAGGAGATGCTTACTCAGGTGGGGGGACCTTTCCTTTCTCTCTCCTTTTTTTATTTTATACGTTCACTCACATTTCCACTCAGTATTCAAGCAGCACTTTAGACCCCGATGTCATTTATCAACACCGGCTCAGATGGGGGGGACAGTTTGCATTACACCCTTTCTTTACGTGCGCACACACCGTCGCACAAGCAGCACACGCTAAACCGCAGCGACACCGTGATAACGTTCCCGGATCACAAGAGGACATTTTTAATATTCATCCCACACCGCTCAGATGTGAAGCTGTGCACGTGGCATGTACGGTGGACAGAGCAGCGAGAGGTTCTTGTCTCTTATAGAAACATCTGAGCTCCTGAAACGGGACGTTCTACACTTAAATGTTGAACAAATTGTCATAATCAATAAGCCCTTATCTGATTCCCAAAGAGAACTCAGTGTACCAGATGTTTAAACAAAAAAAAAAAATGTAATTTAGGAATAAATGGTCTCTTTGAATTTGATGGCGACCAGGCCAATGCTGTGAAACATCCCCATTTTTTTAAATTACATTTTCATATTGAGCATATAAAACATAAATAACATAAAACAAAACAAATAAACCCCTCCCATCCCAGATCAGTCACACATACACATATGCATCATCACTAGCCAGAGTGTCACACACTCTTTTTATCATCTCAGCTGAAAGATTAAGGTCCCAAATCAAGGCCAAAGGTTGAACAAGGTCTTTGCTCGTTGGCGCCATTGCTGTAGATTGTGGTGTTGTTGTATAATAGTTAAGACGACGGGTGTTTAATGTGCTGTTTGTTGGTATTTGTTGTCCGTTCTGTTAAACCCAGGTGACCCAGAGGCCTGGCTCGAACAAGATGAAGTGTTTTTTCAGAATCAGCTTTATGCCCAGAGACCCGGTGGAGCTGCTCCGAAGGGACTCCGTGGCGTTTGAATACCTCTACGTACAAGTAAGTAGAAGTGGCTGTAAAAACTGAAACAAGAAGTCTCTTTCTGTAAAAGGTTTATGTTTATGTTTATGTTTATTAAATTTGTTCATTTTTTTACAAAAGAAACAATACAAGGCAATCTCATAATGATAGTGTACAAAATGTAAAAAAATGAAAGGTGGCAGAAAGAAGAGTAAAAGGTTAAAATGATTCCCCAAAGAATTTCCATCAATAGTTCCTTTAGTACACATATGTCAAAGTCAAGGCCTGCGGGCCAGATCCGGCCCGCAAATTAATTATCTATGGCCCCCTGGATGATATTTAATTACTATTAGAAACGGCCCGCAGGCCACAGCCGCCCGCTGGTGTTTTGCACGCACCAACACTACGTTCCCCACAATGCAACGGTAGTAGGGGTGAGGCCAATCCGATCCGGAGTCGTGTCTCATGAACCCCATGCGCGTAGCCAGTGGGGGTTCGGGGAATTCGAACGAACCGCCCACTTTGCCTATGAAGTCCCGCCTACAACTCCCGCACAACACAAGTTCTGTTAAGAGAGGTGGAAAGAGAAGGTATGGAGAAACCGCTACTGTCGAACCGGTTAACACGCCTCAGTGGTTCACTGGAAGCGCGTCGGGTTGCCACTCCAAACTTTATCTCGACTCGGGTTCGATCCTCACTTGGTTGAACTTATTTTACGTTTGTCTTTTATTGGATTAAAAAAAAGGAGTTTGTGTTAACCACAGGCATAACACAAACTCCTTTTTTTTATCCAATAAAAGACAAACGTAAAATAAGTTCAACCAAGTGAGGATCGAACCCGAGTCGAGATAAAGTTTGGAGTGGCAACCCGACGCGCTTCCAGTGAACCACCGGGGCGTGTTGCTCTTTCCAGGTCCACTTTTCCTTTAAACGAACCGCCCCTCATAAAATCCTGGCTACGCCCATGAACCCAGAGTAATAACAACCGCCTCACGTCACAATCAGGAAATCCATTTCATAGTTTGCAGCCAGCTACAATGTGCGGACTAAGTGAGTAGCACTTTAGCTAACAGCTAGCCAACGTTTTATTGTAACATGTCCACTGTGTGGAAGTATTTTACACTAAACACCGCAAGACAGCAACGTGCAATGTCTGCAGAGCCATGTCTGCTCGTCTCGTAGGAGGGACAGGCTGAGAGCGGCTTACCGAAATCAGAGCGCCCGCTCCGGACTGAACAAGGAAAACACACCGCTGAAGCCACGGAGCTCAAATGTTCACCGAGAAGTTGCTCAACTTCCTCGTAATTATAGAAAATGTAGGATTTCTTACGATGAGGTTTAGCAACTTCCCGGAAAACATTTGAGCTCCGTGGCTTCAGCGATGTGTTTTTCTTGTTCAATCCGGGGCGGGCGCTCTGATTTTGGTCAGCCGCTCTCAGCCTGTCCCTCCACCGAGACGGGGACGCGGCTGGCCGGATCTGGATGCTTGTGTTTCGGTTCAGCGAGAGTGGCGTCCCGCTGAAGCCACGGAGCTCGAATGTCCACCGAGAAGTTGCTAAACTTCATCATAATTAATGACCAACAGCTATCAGCTGTAGAAAATGGAGGATTTTGCAGCTTGATACTTGCAGCCAACAGTAAACAATCATAAAAAAGCATATTAATTAAAAATCATAAGAAAACTGTATTAAAAAAACTAAATGAAACATAAACGGCTGCATTATAAAACAATGTAAAATACTAAAAGCAGGAACATGTCTGTGTTGGTTTATGCCAAGAACTCAGCAGATGTAAAGCTATTTAATATTTTATTTAATTCATTTATTCATTCATTTAAATGAGACAAAATAAAACAAATTCATCAAAAAGAAAACATTGGGCCTCATGCAAGAACCGTTCGTACGCACAGATTTGTTCTTAAACTGTGCGTACGAGTGATTTAGGAGCATTTGTGGCATTCAACAATGTTTTCGTATCCTAAGATTTTTTTCAGATACGAACAAAATTTACGAGTGGTCCGGACCTGTCGTATATTTTACGAGCAGCCAGTCTGCTGTTATCCAGACGGATTTTCTTCACTAATAACTTTATATTTCATTATTCAGAAAATATTTTGAGTCTAAAGAAATCACGCACCATAATTATATTTGACAATAGGTTATTCTGTTTGAATTAGAATTATAATTTTAAAGGTAATAATGACTAACGGATTAAAATATTAAAATTAAAATTAATTTGTTATCAATGCCGTTTTCTAACACTACAATATTAATATGAAGATCTCAAACTAAAACAAACTTAAATTATGAAATAATTTAAGTTTAATTTGTCTCTGTAACGCAGACTTTAGCTTGACCTCCTCCTGTTGCTGTCATAGAGCTCCGATAGCTCAGTGAGATGAGCGTTGGCTCTTCGTTCCGAACCTTATGGGTTCAATTCCCACATGGGAAAACATTTTTTTTTCTTTTAAATTCATTCCAGATTTAAAAAACACAAGAAAACTATTTACAATACAACAAGAAATAAAGCATAAAGTCTTTTTAATCTGGAATGAATAAATAATCTAAAGAAAGGAGGAAAAAAAATAGCCATACCTTGTGGGAATCGAACCCACGAGGTCTAGATAAGGTAAGGAGCAGCTAACGGCATATGCGTTCCCAGTTGCACCACCAGGACATGTGTATATTTTAAGGTCCACATTTATTATAAACAAACATTCTTTGGCTTTAGCTGGTCCTTTCATCCCATGAGTGACGCTACTATAAAGGACAGATTTTCTTTTCTCGATTTTCTTTTCTCGATCTCAGAGAGCAGAACTTCAATCTCCGCACTTAAGTTCTTCTTTTTACTTTTCGCTGTCATTTTTATGAACGGACACTTCGCAGGAAACGTAGCCTTATATGGTGTTTTGAGGGGTGGGAATTATGTAAATAACCTCTCCGCGTGCACGCGCAGGTGGATAGAACAGGTGGAATTCATCATATTTGCGCAGCTCATTTACACACTTTTCCTGAGGATAGAAGAGTTTGTTGAATCTGACGTGGCATGTTCGTACGAACGCTTCGTACGAACAAAAGTAAGAGAAATTTAGGATAGAAATATGAACATGTTCTTGCATGAGGCCCATTGAACGAAAAGAGTGCAGAAAGAAGAAAAACTATTCTTATATCACCCCCTTATAATAAAAATTGAACCAGTCCGGCCCTTGGCTTGTAGCAAATTTGTTTTTGTTTTTTTGGCCCTCTGTGTATTTGACTTTGACACCCTTGTTTAAGTAGAATAGCCTAACAGAAGGAAGAAGAATCAACCTTTCTTGTCATGGTTCGCTTTTCATCTTTCGTCTAAGATTGTAAACTTTGAAGTGATCTGAATTCGCAAGGGATGAAAGAAAACATCGAACTGGGAACCACTGTTGCTTTGATTGCTCAGTGGAGACAGGACACCCACTTCACGTTCACCCTGTGACTTCCCGCTTTGCCGCAGTGTTGCAACGACGTGGTTTTGGAGCGCTTCGGCCCGGAGCTGAAGTACGACGCCGCGCTGCGATTGGCCGCCCTGCAGATGTACATCATCTCCATGGCGACCAGGCAGAGTCAGAAGGTCTCTCTCAAATACATCCAGTAAGTTGGCCATTTACGAGATCTGGGGATCTTTCCGCAGAAAGGTGCCGTCCTTCGGTCACTTTAGCGATAGCCACTCGTCAACCACCTTTTGGCGTTTTACTGCAAGCGTTTAACCCTCGTCGGACGACTTCTCTCTAAAATCAATGTCCTCTCAACAGGAAGGAGTGGGGTCTGTCGCTGTTCCTGCCTCCGACCGTGCTGTCCAGCATGAAGGAGAAAAACATCAAGAAGGCTCTGACGCACATCCTCAAAACCAACCAGAACCTTGTGCCTCCGGGGAAGAAAGTAACCACTTTCCTTTGCCCTTCTTCGTAAACTTGCAACACACAAACACATCGTCTGATTGCAACACCCCAAAATAGCTCTCACCCGTGTCAACCTAAGACCCTTTGCCAAGCCAGACCTGGACTGCTAATGTGAATTAGATGCTATGAGCATTGTCATAGCGCATGCATAATGAGGTATTCATATTCACGCACACATGTCCGGACGAGGGTCAGGTCATCGCAGTCGGACTGAACCTTTCAGCTCCCTTTAAAACCGTTTTAATGACTCGGGCTCCAGATGGTCTCCTTCATAACGCCGTTCCTGACTTTGACAAGTTCCAGAAAAGAAAAAAAAAAAAAGCTTCGACTAAATGATCTGCCAAACTTTGAATTTAATCTGTGTTTGATCAATCCTTTTTTTGGCCGCACATGGAACACAAGTTTACGTTTGAAATTAGCAGATACGTTACTTGTAAAATGAAGAAACAAGTGTTAACTAAAGAATTTGCTTTTCCTGCGAAAATGCATTGTTATTTTTATTAACCTTTATGTAACCAGGCAAATCCCGTTGAGATCACCAGATCGGTTTTTCAAGGGAGGCCTGAAGGCAGACTACCGGTAATATGCATGTTTTTCTGGAGGAAGAAACCGGAGTACCCGGACAAAACCTCCACACAGGAAATCCCCAGGTCCAACCGGGGATTGAACCCAGGACCTTCTTGCTGTGAGGCAAAAGTGCTACCAGTGTGAACGCCTATTGCAGAACCTGCTGAAAAAACAGCTGAAATCGGCTTAAAACATGCTGAAATGTAGCTGAATTTGAAGAATTGAAGAATTTGCCAATTTAATTTAAAAAATGTCCGAACATTCAGTTTAGGTTTGTCCATGAAACAAGTTCCAATAAAATGTGGGTTATTTGGCAGAAAAGTAAAAATAAACAAATACGGTACATAAAATCTCAAAAATGTGAGTTTTTACAGATTAGAAATGATGGCGAGCGTCTGCTGTGAGTAATAATGCAGATATTATACTTATTTCTGTTTATTTGCAGGACTTGTAAAAAAAAAAAAAAAGTAATTTCTGCATCAGGGTTGTGCAGAAAATAATTACAAATTCAAAGAAAATGCTGTGTATTGAAATATAATCCTATGCATTTGCATCCAACAAGTCAATAATAAATTTAAGAGCCACAAAAACTTTCCTAAATGACATTTTGTTCACGGCAATACCCATTAGTCCTGTAATAAATTTACATGTGGGTTTTAAATGCACATTTTTTCCATCATAAATAATCAGAATACAGATTCACACCTTACCTACCGGATACACAATTCACTTCAATTCAGTTTATTTATACAGCGCCAAGTCACAACAGAATTTATCTCAGGGCACTGAACAGAAACATTCATAAACATTCATAAACATAAAAATTAAATTAGTAACATTATTCATCTGAGGTCGAGTAGCCAGCAGATTGTGTTGTCTTCATTTTGTCGCAGTCTCGCCCATCCTGAGCAAGCATGAAGGCAACAGTGGAAAGTAAAAACTTTAGCAGAACCAGGCTCAGGATACGCGGCCATCTGCTTCGACCGGCTGGGTTTGAGAGGAACAGGAAGGAGGAACAGATACACAATGGCAGTTCCAGAATGGAGGCGAGCAGGTCCCTGTCTAGAAGAAAAGAAGAAAAAAAACTAGAAAAAAAACATGTTAGGAAAGAAATAATTACAAATACGAACTATTCATTTGATGAAATTAGGTCAGTTTGTTCTATAGCAATACAGGTAGTCCCCGACTTACGAGTGCTCTTACATACGAGGTCCCGGACTTACGAGCTGGCGAAAGAGAAGTAAATTTGTAAAAAATACAGCACTTTTTTGTGTTTTTAGATGAAAGTGTGTTAGCTAACCGTTTGGAAACACGTTTCCGACCATGTTTATGAACTAATATGAACGTTTTTGATGAAAAACGAGTGTTCGTAGTAGCGCTAGCATAAATGTTCCAACTTACGAGCGAAAATCCGGACTTACGAGAACACGTGCTTCGTGTTCCAACTTACGAATTTTTGTGTTACGAGCAACTCGCAGGAACGGAACTCGCTCGTAAGTCGGGGACTACCTGTATAGGATACGGGATAGGTCAGGAAACCCAAGCCAACCCTAACTATAGGAATTGTCAAAAAGGAAATACAGGTAGTCCTCGGGTTATGACTGTCTCGAGTTACGACGTTTCGTGGTTACGGCGCATCTCCCATTTAAAAATTTTTTTTTTTTTTGAAAAGTTTCCGGTTTTATGTTGTAAACGTAACGGCGGAGGAATACTGCACTGTACTCTCTAAAAAAGCTAAGTCTGGTCCTCTGGACATTCAAAAAACAAAACTGTACTGTGAACGGCGGTTTTACGTCGTAAACAGAATAGAGAATACAGAGGATGGACGGAGGAATACGGCTTCACCAGCATCCCAGTAGGTTATTAACTCTTTTTTTCCCCCTTCATTATAGCTCCAAATGTATGTGTTTTTTATAATTATGTAGGGTACTGTGTTAGGATAGGCAAAGTGCTTGGTAATACAGATGGTCCCCGACTTACGAGCACATCGACATACGAGGTTCCGGACTTACGAGCTGACTAACGAACAGTAAATTTGTAAAGAACATACAAAAAATACAGCACTTTTATGTGTTTTTAGATGAAAGTGTGTTAACTAACCGTTTGTAAACAAGTTTCTGAGCATGTTTATGAACTAGTATGAACGTTTGTGATGAAAAACGAGTGTTCGTAGTAGCGCTAGCATACTTTTTCTGACTTACGACCGAATGTCCGGACTTACAAGCAACACGTGTTTCGGGTTCCGACATACGAAATTTCGTCTTACGAGATAGTCGTAGGAACGGAACTCGCTCGTAAGTCGGGGATCCTCTGTACAGTACTGTACGTATATGGTGCAGTTTGTACGTATGTTCCGACTTACGTCAAAATTCGGTTTACGCCGCCGCGTAGGAACTGATCTCCGTCGTAAGTCGAGGACTACCTGTACTTAATCCCAGTCTTCAAACTGGACAATGTGTCAGCCTCATGGACAGAAACTGGAAGTTGGTTCAACAAGAGAGGAGCCTGAGAACTGAAAGATCTTCCTCCCATTCTGCTTTTGGAAACTCTAGGAACCACAAGTAAACCTGCAGTCTGAGAGCGAAGTGCTCTTTTAGGAAAATATGGAACAAGATCTATAATACAAGATGGAGCTAGGTTATTGAGAGCTTTGTAGGTTAGAAGAGTTTGAATTATATTTGGAATTCGACAGGGAGCCAATGGAGAGAAGCTGAAATAAGAATATTCATATTTTGTGTTTATGACACCAAATGTTCAAACTTAGGTCTTGATTAGTTCGATACAAAATGGTAAACGAAGCAAAAAATACTTGCGGAGTATCTTTGTATGTTTGAGGTGCATGATAAGTAATACACTTTCAAAGTTGCAATATGTTGTTTTCAGCAAATCACAAAGCATGCGCTAAATATGAAAGTTTACAGCATTATTCATGGGGAACCAACTTTGTTACACTGTATGATCTGATCTAGCTCCTCCCACAGCAGGTTTAAGGATTTTGATGAGCATCAACCCACCAAAACATTGTCACTGTAATAAAAGAACATTTTGTATGCTTGGATTGAAAAATTAACAATAAATAAGAGTTCAGTTTACCATGGTTTGTAGAGAGGTTGGTAGTTTGAAGTCCAATACAAAAGTGCTGACCCCTGGAGAACAACAATGATCTACAAGTGAGGTTTAAAGAGAGATGCAGTGGATTGGACTTGAAATAATATGACGAGGTTTTAATGGAAAACCAGTGGTCCACATCAGGATGGCTTTGTACGTGCTGGTACTGCAAGCTTCTAATGCATCTCCTCAGCCTAGAGCGATTCCGTTTCTGAATAACTGTGCACGTTTTTTCTGCACAGCTGACTGCGTTGCAGGCCAAGGTGCACTACCTGAGGTACATCAGTGAGCTCAAACTATACGGAGGACGAGAGTTCACGTCAATACTGTTGGTAAGACGTCGGTTCCCGAACATCGTCAATGAAAAGTCTGTTAGGGAAGAACAGTTCAACTCTTTGTATGGACTTTTTTGTTGTAGCAAGGTGAGAAACAGACTGAGGTGATGCTGTTGGTGGGTCCACGATACGGGATAAGTCACGTCATCAATGCCCGGACCAACCTTGTGGCCCTGTTGGCCGACTTCAGCCACGTCAACCGCATTGAGATCCTCACCGAGGACGAGACCAGCGTCCGGCTGGAGCTTCACGTTCTGGACGTCAGAGTAAGCCTGAAAACACTTTTGTCTTTGTTTTTCCCCTTTTTTCTAAAGTCAACTCATGCTTCACTTCTTTCCCCTTTGCTTTGTCAGCCCATTACACTGATCATGGAGGCAAGTGATGCAATGAACCTTGCCTGTCTAACAGCGGGCTACTATCGCCTCCTAGTGGACTCACGGAGATCTATTTTCAATGTGGCCCACAGCAATAGCACTGGAGAGGATGATGCTGGTGAGATGCAAAGTGATCCTTTTTAGCTAATTCCACATTTTAACTTTTGTCAGCCTAATTCAGCAATAACATGCTCTCCCAACTTCCTTCTAGCTTCTTTCTGCTTATTTTAGCCACTCTTCAGCTGTTTTTAGCAAATTACAGCTTTTCTCAGATAACTTAAACTTCCATCCATCCATCCATCCATCCATCCATCCATCCATCCATCCATCTTCTTCCGCTTATCCGGGGTCGGGTCGCGGGGGTAGCAGCCTAAGTAGGGAGGCCCAGACTTCCCTCTCCCCAGCCACTTGGAGCAGTTCCTCCGGGGGAATCCCAAGGCGTTCCCAGGCCAGCCGAGAAACATAGTCCCTCCAGCGCGTCCTGGGTCTTCCTCTGGGTCTCCTCCCGGTGGGACGTGCCCGGAACACCTCACCAGGGAGGCGTCCAGGAGGCATCCTAACCAGATGCCCGAGCCACCTCAACTGGCTCCTCTCGATGTGGAGAAGCAGCGGCTCTACTCCGAGTCCCTCCCGGATGACTGAGCTTCTCACCCTATCTCTAAGGGAGAGTCCAGCCACCCTGCGGAGAAAACTCATTTCAGCCGCTTGTATCCGAGATCTTGTTCTTTCGGTCATAACCCAAAGCTCATGACCATAGATGAGGGTGGGAACGTAGATCGATCGGTAAATTGAGAGCTTTGCCTTTTGACTCAGCTCTCTCTTCACCACGACAGACCGGTACAGCGCCCGCTTCACTGCGGACGCTGCACCTATCCGCCTATCGATCTCACGCTCCAGTTTTCCCTCATTCGTGAACAAGATCCCGAGATACTTAAACTCCTCCACTTGGGGCAGGACCTCCTCCCCGACCCGGAGAGGGCATGCTACCCTTTTCCGGCTCAAGACCATGGCCTCGGATTTGGAGGAACTGATCCTCATCCCGGCCGCATCACACTCGGCTGCAAACCGCTCCAGTGAAAGTTGTAAATCACGAACTGATGAAGCCAGTAGGACCACATCATCTGCAAAAAACAGAGAAGCGATTCTAAGGTCACCAAAACGGATCCTCTCAACACCTTGGCTGCGCCTAGAAATTCTGTCCATAAAAGTTATGAACAGAATCGGTGACAAAGGGCAACCTTGGCGGAGTCCAACTCTCACCGGAAACGAGCCTGACTTACTGCCGGCAATGCGGACCAAGCTCTGACACCGGTCGTACAGGGACCTAACAGCCCTTATCAAAGGGCCTGGTACCCCATACTCCCGGAGTACCCCCCACAGAACCCCCCGAGGGACGCGGTCGAATGCCTTCTCCAAGTCCACAAAGCACATGTAGCACTTTGAGATTTTTATTAATGAAAAGTGCGTTATAAATTGAATTCATTATTATTATTATTATTATGTAAACTGGTTGGGCAAACTCCCACGCACCCTCCAGGACCCTGCTGAGGGTGTAGAGCTGGTCCAGTGTTCCACGACCAGGACGAAAACCACACTGCTCCTCCTGAATCCGAGGTTCGACTAACCGACGGACCCTCCTCTCCAGAACCCCTGAATAGACCTTACCAGGGAGGCTTAAGAGTTAAATTAAAAAAGTTACTTAAACTTTATTGTGCTAATTCTGGCCTGTTTCAGCCTTAGTGGGCACAATTAAGTTCCCTCCGCTTCCTTTTGGAAATCTAAGCTTCTTTCTGCATTTCTTCAGCTACCATTCAGCTGTTTTTTTATAGAAAAACTGCAATAACTCTGCCATTTTTACAGCTATTCAGCTGAAACTTGGCATATTGGTAGCTGACAAAGATCCCTAATAGACTCTGATTGAAAATCAAAACTCCAAGATGGCTGCCTTAGCAAAAAAAGGGAAAATACTCTAAATCAGCCAACTTTTGTCGTATTTAGCTGAAAGTTAGTGCAATTACAGCTGCCAATGTTTCCCATCAAATAAGCATGAAAATCAGCAATCCAAGAAGGCCACCAGCACTACTTATGTATGGATTTAACTCAGCCATGTTCACACATACAGAACTGACATTTGGTGAGGTTATAGCAGAGAATGTTCCCTATCACATACTGTACCCAAATCAAAAATCCAAGATGGCCATCTTAGCTAAAAAGGATAAAATACAATAACTCAAGCATTTTTAGAGCTATTCAGCTGAAATTTGGTATAGTGGTAGCTGAGAGCAAACACAAACACAAGTTTTGTCAGCTCAAGAGTTTATTTGACAGCAGCCTGTCAGTCCATTACATCAGGGAAAATTGTGCACGTTCTGCTTCCTTCTGACATTTGTAGCTTCTTTCTGCTGTTTTAAGCTACTTTTCAGCTATTTTCTTGATGTTTGTACCGTAAGCAAGAGGCACTCACACTTGCATTTACGCAGGAAATGCTAATTCACTAGTGTCTAATGGCGTAAGGTTCAAGAGTGGCTTTGACATTATAATTCATATAAAACCTGCTTTCATACAGAAAGAACAGCGATTGAAAACTTAAAAACTGATGTTTCATTGTGAAGTATACAATGTTAAAGCAAAGCACTGAGTCTTGTGAATATAGAGCAAACACTTTGTTATGTTTAAAAAAAAAGCAAAAGCTTTCCTGGTGCTGTCTTCAGGTCAGGATCGTGTCCTGGAGTGGCCGTACAGCACCTCCTTGGGGAACAATGAGGAGCCGACGCAGTGTGAGGCCTACGACCGAGACTGTTCAAACAACGGGCAGAGGGAAAACAGCATCAGTCCATATTTTCCTAAACCCCCAAATCCGGAAAGTGACCTTGGGATGAGGAGAAGTCCTGTACCACCCCCACTTCCCCCTTCTACTAGACACAAAACTCAGGACTCGCCTCGGAGCGCCAAAGTGTCATTTATTTTTGGGGGAAACCCACCCCTGAACAGACAGAAAAACTATGACATAGTGCCAGAGAGCCCCGAGTCATCAGACCCCTTCCAGTTTGATCTTACACATGTCTATAGCAACATCATTACCGAGGAAGGGGGTGAGGAACCGCTGCTTAGAGATCTGTTTGATCCTGATACGACGGACGATGCAGAGGACGACGATGAAGCGTCTTGTGAAGAAGACTCCACGGGAGGGACACCAGTAGGCGATAATGCACAAGGACGCGATGTAGACTGCGTCAATCAAAGAGGAAAAGCTACTTTTCTGACTATGTCCGGTTCCACTGATGATATCATCGACCTGACATCGTTGCCCCCTCCGGAAGGAGACGACGGCGTTGACGATGATGAGGACGACACCCTTCTGCAGACGTTGAACCATGCGATTGCAGCTCCGCCGCCGGACTTTCAAGACAGTGCAGAGGAGGACACGGCTCCAGAGGGACGGCCTCTGAGCACGCGCGATAATGACGATATGCCGGTGTCATTAATTGATGCTGTTCCGACACATGGGGAGGGAGAAGGGAGCAGAGGTGGTGAAAGAAGACTAGAGAACGCCGTCATGAATACTCTACAAGCACTGGAGGATCTCTCTGTTTCGGAACAAAGACGACCCCCTCCACCACCTCCCAACCGTAACAATACAGGTCAGTTTAATCAAAGCAGAAAATGTGATCTATGTGATTTAAATAACCATGTATAACTAACTTTGTCATTTCTAATCACTCCTCTTCCCACAAGACGAAAACTGCTACCAAGGAAAATACTCTATACCATTTTATACTATAAACAGAAGAGCAATAAGTTAAAACATATAGTTATCTTTATTGGGCAGCATGGTGGTGCAGTTGGTAGAGTTGACACCTCTCAGCAAACAGGTCGCCCCAGTTGAAATCCTTGCCAGGGGCCTTTCTGGGGGCTTTTGCATATTTTCATAGCATATATTGCACATTGCATATTTTCATGGATGGATAGAGTTATCGTTATTAATCAGGGCTCCAGACCATCTTTTTTGTCCACCGGTTTCAGAATGAAAGGGAGGAATTAGAAATATCTTCGGTCCTTCCATCTGTTTGTGTTGTGAGCGTAATAACTTGAAAAATAAGCGAGGTACTGACTTTCATTTTGGTGTGTAGTTGCAGCTTGGTGTTAAAAAGATTACTACCAAAAAACGGGTTACCATTATATCATACCATAATAATAACTTTTTTTTGTAGGTGCCTTTTTTAGCACTCAAGGTCACCTTACATTGTAAATCATAAAAACAAACAATATTATACACACAGTAAAAACAAGTAAAATAGAATTAAACCAAGACAATGCAGTTGCAATCACAGTGCGTAGGCTACTTTAAACAGATGAGTTTTGAGTTTGACTGAAATGTGGCAATGAGTCTGTATTGCGAATATCAGGTGGGAGTGAGTTCCAGAGCTGGGGAGCAGAGCAGCTGAATGCTCTGCTCCCCATAGTAACAAGACGGGCAATGGGAACAATGAGCTGGATGGAAGAAGAGGATCTGAGGGTACGAGCAGGTGTAGCAATGTGAATAATGTCTGAAAGGTATGGAGGAGCGAGGTTGTGGACAGCTTTGAATGTAAGGAGGAGTATTTTGTAATTGATGCGATATGGGATGGGAAGCCAATGAAGCTGTTGTAAAACAGGTGTGATGTGATGGATTGAGGGGGTCCGTGTAATGATACGGGCAGCTGAATTTTGGACCAGTTGTAATTTATGGAGGGCTTTCTGAGATAGGCCAAAAAGAAGAGAATTACAATAATCTAAACGAGAGGTGACTAGACTGTGGACCAGAACAGCCGTGGAGTGAGGGAAGGACGGAGACAATTAATATTTCGAATATGAAAGTAGGCTGACCGATGACATAATTGACATGGGAGGAGAAGGAGAGGGTGCTATCAAGGATGACACCCAGACTCTTAACCTGATGGGAGGGAAAGATGGAAGAGTTATCAACCGGAATGGAGAAGCTATGAAGTTTATTTAGTATTGATTTAGTGCCTATTAAAAGAAGTTCTGTTTTATTGCAATTTAGTTTAAAGGAGAAATGAAAAGTGTTTTTAAGCTAATAGTAGTCTAATGAAAAGCATAAAATAAGCTTGTTGAGAAATTTTCACAAGTCAAAAATGTCATCCTAACTCAAATTTAGACTTTGCAAAGTGAAAAAATTCTCATCTGGTGTTTTTGACCCCCCTCCTCCTGCCTGCTCTCCGTCCCCTGAATATGACGTAGGCAGTGCAACTAGTTGTCCCTCATACAGTAATATTAGTGTGTGTTTTAGTTGTGGACAAAAAGGTTTCAGTGTGTAGCAATTATGGATGCAGCAAAAAAAATCTATTTTTTAAAGAATCAAGATTCTTAGTCCTGGCGATTCAGAATCTATTCTAAAAGCCCCAAAATCGATTTTAAAACTTTTTAAAAATTTTATATTGTATTTTTACCGCTCCTGTGCATTAGGCCGCTGTAGAATTTTGGCCGTGTAGGGCCACCGTAGTTAGTTAGCCAGGCAGCTCCCAATGGAGCCTGCTAGCAAGGAGGGAGACAGCATGTTTCAACTTGCTCCTTCATCTTTAAAAATCATTTTAGATCCTACTATGTTCTGGGGAAGACAGAGCTTAACAAGACATTGGTAACTGTTTCAGGACATTTTCAACACCCCCACTTCCACGTTAGCATACGGCGCTAGCATGCTAACGTTAGCATACGGCGCTAGCATGCTAACGTTAGCATACGGCGCTAGCATGCTAACGTTAGCATGCGGCGGCTAACGCACGGCTATTCGTATTTCCAGGATAGAAATGCCCATTAATGCACTAAATCACCAAACTGTTTTTGACAAACTAAAGTGATATCCTTCAGATTCAAAAAAGTCTTCTGCTTCCATTTTAAATGACAGACAAGAGGACAGTAATGATGGGTTTATAGCTTCAGTGTTATTGTAAGATAGCAAAGGAGGTCTTAATTGTGTCATAAAAGTGCGTCCAGAAAATTACTACAGAAATCACTGTACTTCGGCATGTAGCAGGAAAAATGTAAAAAACTATTTCTTTAAGCTACTGACTTGAAAAAAGCATACTAAGTATGTTTATGTGTGTTGTTTACTATATGAAATTCTTGTTATATCGATTTTTTCAGATTTGATTACATTTCTCCTTTAAGAAAGTTTAAAGTGAACCAGTGTTTTATTTCAAGCAGACAAGCAGTGAGGGACGAAGGTGGAAGTGTAGAGTTAGGTTTGGTTGAGAGATAGAACTGGGTGTCATCTGCGTAGCAGTGAAACTGAATATGATGTTTGCAAAAAATGAAACCAAGGGGGAGAAGGTAAATGATAAACAACAAGGGTCCCAGGACTGAGCCCTGTGGAACACCTGAGGTAACAGAAACGGGATGAGACGTGGATGATTTTAACTGAACAAACATGTACAGTTGTCCCTCGCTACTTTGCAGTTCATTATTTGCAGACTCGCTCTATCGCGGTTTTTCAATTTAAAATTGAATATGACGCACAACTGACTGATTGATGGATGAGCCACATGATCAGCATGGAATTTTTGTTGAAAATAAATTATTTTACATTATTTAGCACCTGCTGCAAAGAAAGAAGTGGGTGTGTTAGAGAGCAGCAGGAGGCAGAGAGCTGAGATCATGACCTGCTGTGCTCTTTGAGAGTGTTTAGAGTTTAGAAAATTGTTAGGGACATTGCAAGAGTGTGGGCAAGGTTAAAAACGCCTTAATATATACAGGTACTTGTATATTAAATACTAAAATAAACTACTACTTACCACTACAGTAAATACTTTGTAGTCAAAATGACAAAAATATACAAGCGCTTATTGCGATGAGTGTTTTTCCAGACTGGAATAGTAATGCAAGTAAACCATAATGTTTTGGGTGCAAGATATTCAAGTGGGTAGTCAGAGTCAGAGAGAGTCAGAGAGTCTTTATTGTCATTTGCACCGCATGTGGTACATGTGATGAAAACGAGATTATGTACACGGGGTCCCAGTTACATCCAACAACAAATGCAAGAGAAAAACAGTAATAACATCTAGAATTAACTAAGAAAAACATAAACTAGTAATACACTAAGGGTAGGAGTTACACTGTGTAGAAGAACAGAGGCCATCACAATCATTTGAGGAAACTATACTTTTAAGCATTATAAAAACTACAAAGCATAGTTTCCTCAAATTATTGGGGTGGTCAGTTTACAAATATAAATGATACAGTAGTCCCTAATTTATCGTGGGGTTAGGGACCACGCCCTCCTGCAATAAGTGAAAAACCAAGAAGTAGGGATAGAGTAGTCCAAGTTCAAGTAAACATTATTGTCATTACTATCCCATGTGGTACATGAGATGGAACGAAATGATGTACACAAGTAGTAGTAGCAGTAGTAGTTTATTTTAGTACAAAGTACATTCTTATAAAATAACACATTAGTTCCAAACAGACAAGACAGACTCAGATTAGAATTTTTAATAAAAGTTGTAAATATAAAATTATGTTGAGCAGCTTGACTGTTGACCTGCACACACATTGGCTGGTAAAGTCAAAATTGACTTACAATTTATTAAAAATAACCAAAAGCAACCCCTAAATGTCCTTATTCTTTATGTTGTTTGATGTTTTGAAAGTTATTGTCTTTTTAGTCTCTGCTGCATACTTATTTGTTGACCCCTATCTTAAAAATACTGCTGACCAACGTATAGTACTTACATTAATGTCCTACCAGTATTGTAAAATGTGGCTAAACGGTTGCAGTTTTGAGCCCTAAAAAAGATCAGAACAAAAACAATGTTGAGTTGGGTTAATAGTAGTGATATCAGCCAACTCAGTGTTGTGAATGTCAGCAAGTGTGTCTGCATGTCTGTAGTGACGCTGTGTGAAACTCTGTCATTTGGTGCTGCCAAAAATTAGTATCTAACCTCAGTTGCTACCCTGCTTTATGTTTGAAAATCAGTAAAATGTGTTAAAATTGTTGATTTTACCTGTGTTTATCTTGCCTCTAGGTGTTTACGCATCTCAAGGTTTAAGCCCAGCGTCGTCCTCGGATTCTGGCAACGAGACCAACTCTTCAGAGATGACCGAAATCTGTGAACTAGCCGCTACTCACAGGCTAAACGAAAGCCACATGCGTTTATTGGTGGCCACAAGGGAAGGATACCAGCCACTACTTGAGGAGAAAACTGAGTTTCCAGTCTCGCCCAATTCGTGTAGCACAACAAATAAAAAAAAACATAGCCCGACAAGAAGTCTTCATCCTCCAGCGGTACCACCAAGAAAGAGCCCACAGTTAGACACAACGCTCTCCGGGCAAGACAGATTGGAGGTGAAACCTCAGACTAGTCTTTCACTTACCCTCCAGCGTCCAAGTTCTACCACGTTAGGACTCAAGCATCGTCAAAAGTCTGCAGACTCCAGTGGAAAGTACAACACCTTTAGCACAAGGGACATGCACCGAGGTGAGAGTAGTAGCAGACGGAACTATCTTGACTTGAACCAGCGTTCTACATTCTCTGAGCAAGATGAGAACCAAGGAGGACAGAACTCTTTTGTGGCTGAATGTTCTGCAGCTGAGAGCACGAGAGTGAACAGCCTTCCTCGTGAGCACTGCAGAAATGTACGCCCTTCTTCCATTGTTTCTGATCACTTCTCAGAAGTGGGCAACATGGGGGATTGTGCCTCGGACAACGGTGCTACAGCTGCCGAGCAGGATGAACATTTAGTTGTAGCGTCGCTGCTGTCCCCATCCCGACGATCCAGATCGTCTGACCAAGGATCCGACACACAAAGTGACCATCAGACGATTTCAAGACAACAGAGTGTTGCGCGGTTGTGTGAGTACCATTTAGCGAAAAGGATTTCAAATTTGCAAGGAGAAGCCCACAGTTCTCTGCAAGGTTCTCTGTGCTCGTCTCTGGATGCTGGTGGAAGCAGCAACAGTAGTGCATGTGCCACGCCAACTGACTCTCCTCTCGGTCCTGGTGCAGTTCAGTCCAATCATCCCTGTTTGCAAAAGCACCCGCTTTCAAGCTCTTCTTCCTCACTACTAAGAGCGGTAAACTATGAAGATAAACCTGGAATCCCACTTGGATTCCCTGGACAGAGCACTCAAGGCAAAGACCCCCATCCACATGCAGACCCTGCCCTACTTCGAAAAATGCTTCCCAATATTCACCCTCCTCTTGCTGGGCTGGAATCAAACCGACCCTCCTCATCTACTCCACCTAAGCATAAAGAAATGACAGGCGTAGGAAATAAGAAGCTACACAATGACGTTAATGCCAAACAGGCCTGCTTTAAGGGACTTAATCCAAAGGAAGGGAGCGAGGCCTACAAACAACTGATTAACTATTTAACAGTTAGCCAGATGCATCAGGGAGGAAAGCTTCACAGTGCTGGAATGGGAGGGGCAGTGAAAAAAGACACCAGACGCTTTATCACTAGCAACCCTCAGCTTGTCGAAATGGTTAAAAATAGGGGAAACGCCACTGCTCGCTGTCAATGTACGCCTTCAACCACATCATCCCCATTCGTCAGCCCTAATGTAGTAACTCCTCACTCAACCACCTTGCAGGTAGCAACTAAAAATCCACAGTCATACCATTCAGCCACACTTCCTGCTAAACTCAAGAGAAGTCCTGAAATGCATGCTCAGCGACAGAACGAGGGTTTAGATATTAGAAAAGCAACCTCTGAGAGGAGGAGCTCCTTTTCTGGTCGGGAAAATGAACTTGGTGGATGTGGCGTGGATCCAGAGCATTTTCTTTCACTCTATAAAAAGCAGGATTGTAATAACAGAGACGGGGCATTCAGTTCAAATCAAAACTTTGAAGGTACCAATAATCGACCCCCACCGCGGTCAAGAAGCCAACCAAGTAGCAGCACAGACGACTGGTTCAAATCAGATCTGAGGTCAGTGCATCAGACTCACCTTTGTCCAAATGATTCCCTTTGTATCTCTGCTGCTCCCAGTTTGAATGGCCAACGTGCAGACCTCAGTGCCATGTCACTAGGGAGGGGGGATCATCCATCAGCTTTTGTCAGGCAGTCATCTAATAGCATTAGAGCTAATGTTTCATCTCCTGGACCTAATGTACAATATCCACCACCACCACCCCCACCACCTCCTCCACCTCTCCCCTCACAAGCAAACTCTATCTCCAGTAACTCAAGATGCCTGCAAGATCCCCTTAATTCGAGCCAGTTTCGGCAGAACCACATTCAAACTGTGACGCCAACCCTGTCACAAACGGATCCCTTCAGCAGTAGCGGTCAACGAGGCAGGGAGCTCAAGCGCAGTTCAAGCAATGTGACTCCCAGTTCCGGAAGTGTGGACGTTTTGTTTGACAAGCCCACACGTAGCCGGAGCCAGCAGCCCTTGTCAGTACCTATGTCCCAGCAAGGTGACACGAAAGTTCAACGGAGACCAACAAGGAAACATCTCTCCAAGAGCTACTCCCAAGGATCTGTATCTTCTCACACCACATGCTGGTCTACAGGTAGTAGGGTGGACAGTAGACGAGCATCCGTTGCATTTCCATTACAGAAAGACTCAAAACACGTGAAGGGCTCTCAAAAACTGGACACTAGTCCCTGGAGGTGCAACGGGCCCTTTAGCTATTGTTTCTTTAAACGTAAGAGTGAAGGTGAAGAGGATGATACTGAGTGGGAGAGACCCAGAAGAATTCATGGCGGGGTCAGTTTGGACAACAATGTTGCAGTCGCATCATCTACTTCCCCCTGTGGTTCAGTAATAGATGCTGCAGGGGAGCAACTGTATGGAGAGGTCCTCAATAACATGAGCTTTAGTGACCGCCTGGCACGAATCAATGCTCTCAAGGACCACATGTATACCTTTCCTTCTGGCTTCAATGATGTCCGCCGTGATGCTAGTGAGCTCATTGCACTGGTGAGATCCAGCATAGGTCGATGTGATCGGGGAATTCAGATGCCTATACAGGACGTGTCTCAGTACAAGCAGCTTCTGTCTGTTGAGTCAAAAGAGTTAGGCCGGGCTTGCCGAAGAATGGCACAAGCCCACAGTAGTCCAGATGAAATGCTCCTAGCTGTAACATGTAGCTTTCAGGTGCTATGCTGTTTGTGTGAAGCTTGCATGTGTCTGGTTAGGGGACTCGGAGCCTCAGCCACACACCAACAAAGAGAGGTTGTCGCAAAGGTTGACGAAGTGGTTATGAACTATATTTGTTTGCTGAACGCCGCTGAAGCTGCCACCGTAGGAGCGCCAGGAGAGCACAGTGTGAAAGCCCTGGTCCGCCACTCCAGTACAATGTCAGCCATTGCTAATGCACTCACACGCTCCCTTAAAACGCTGCTAAGCAAATAAGACTATAACTTGTGCTTTATAGTATGGCCTATGCAGTCGATAGAAGTCTGTCTTTAGGCACCTTGCAGTTTCTAGGTTTCAATGTCTAGGAGTGTCTTTATATCCAAAAATGTAAGACTTATTGCAGTTAAACTTAGAATTAAAGATGTATAACATTTTAGAGATGAGTAAGTTGCTACAATATGTATACAACTTGCTTTTTATGAAGCCTGCACTTGACATTTAATGCAATGTCTATTTACAAAGCCATATTGTCACAAACCTTTATGTAGCTACTAGGTAAAGTACCCTTTTTTCCTGTGCAATACGTAACCTGTTCAGAGTGTGTATAATGTACATAAACACAACTTAATTATATTATGAGGTGGCACTTTCATTTCAAGAGCTCTCAGCTCTTCCTAGTTTGTTTAAATATTTTCTCGAAGTGAAACCATTTCCAGTGCAGTCAGTTCACTATGTACAGTTTTATTAAAAACTTTATCATTACGATTGTAAGAAAATGGTGAACTTAGAAGTAAAGTGTGTCACTGAAAGTATTGCTTTAAATATTGAGCTATATTTCTAAATGACTTGTAGCATCACAGCGCACTTTTGTTGCAAGACAGTAGGAATTTGTTATTTACGTATAAATACGATTGCAATGACCGTTTTGCCATGTTCTACTACTTGGATTGTTTTCTATGGGTAATGAGGAATATGTAAAAAAAAGTATTTCCTCCAAAATATAAAACTAAAGTTTAAAAATAACTTATAGTGTATTTCATGTTGACCACTGTTGATCGCATCACGTTTTTATTTGTGGTTTTCTGTTTGGGAATGTTTTGTGCTTACACAATGTCTTATTTTACACAGTGTAACAGGATGCAGTAAGATTTCTGGAAAAAGAAGAAATTAAAATGGTTTTCTTTTTTTTAATGAATAAAATATTTTACAGGTGTATATTATTTGTCTTCTGATGTGTTTAGAGAGTTTCATTCTGAATGCCATCCATCCATCATCCATTCATCTATTGATCCATCCATCTATCCAGCTATGCATCCATCCATCAATCCATCATCCATCCCATTTATGGATCCATCCATCCATCTATTGAGCCATCCATTAATTCATAAATCAATCCATCCATTCATGATCCATTCATCCATGACTCCATTCCACCCATTTATGGATCCATCCATCCATTTATGGCTTCATCCATCCATTCATCTATGGATCCATTCATCCATGACTCCATTCCACCCATTAATGGATCCATCCATCGATTTATGGCTCCATTCATCCTTTTATGGCTCCATCCATCCATTTATGGATCCATCCATCCATTTATGGTTCATCCATCAATCAATCCATCCATTGATCCATCCATTAATCCATCCATCCATCCATCCATCCATCTATGGATCCATAACTCAGTCCATCCATCCCCCCATCCATCCATCCATCTATCCATCCACCCATTCATCTATGGATACATTCATCCAAGACTCCATCCATCGTTGAATACATCCATCCATCTATGGATACATTCATCCATCCCACCATGGACTCATCCATCCATCCATTGATGGACCCATCCATACATCCATGGACTCATCCATCCATCCCCCCATGGACTCATCCATCCATTTATGGATCCATCCATCCATCTATCTATTGAGCCATCCATTAATTCATAAATCAATCCATCCATCCATTCATCTATGGATCCATTCATCCATGACTCCATTCCACCCATTTATGGATTCATCCATCCATCTATTGATATCCATCCACCCATCTATGGATCCATCCATCCATATACCCACTCATACATCCTTCCATGGATTATGGACCATGGAGCCATGGTCAAGATTTGGAGAAAACAAGACCAGGAGGTAATCCCATCGTCCCAACAACACACACCTGGGGGTCCAGGATCTCCTAAATAATGTCCTTGGGAAATCTGCAGAGAGAGGAGTCCAGGAGTCATCTTAATCCCAATCAGATGCTTGAACCACCTCAGCTGATTCCTTTTGATGTGGGAGCATCGCCTCAAATCCAAGCTCCTCAGAAAATGGAGCTCCTGACTTTATGTCTAAGGAGGAAACTTGATCTAGTGGTTTGTATCCAGGAACTCACTCTTGTGGTCCCAGTCCATGACTATAGGTGAAAATTGTAATTAATGTAGATGAACCAGCAAATGACATACACATTCAAATAAAAATACTCATAATGGAGGACCAATATACATATTTTTTCAAAATATTACATTTTCCTAAAATTTACATCATCGTTGGACAGGCTTTTGAATGTGGAACTGATGCTACTTGGTGACAAAACATGTACTTTTAAAGCTGATAACAAGAATCTACACAAAGTCAAATATAAGGCAAACCAGTTTACCACATAATAGTTAGGAACTAAAGCACATATTCATGTTTTATTCTCTGTCAAAATAAACTTTTTCCATTATTCAAATAACTTAAATTTAAATTTGCAAAAAGTATTTCGGATATCCTGCTGGGCAAATGGCATTACTTTGGATTTTCAGTTTGAGGTAATATTTTTTTAGATTTACATTTTATTTTAGACCACGTCAAACATAAAACTAGTGTTTTATAGCATAAATCATCTGTGACGTGCGGTGAGGTTCATGGCTGGTGAGGCACTGTGCAGTTTTTTTTCATATGTATAATAAAAAACAGACAAAAAATGTTCTCCACGTTTTGGCTTCTGTCTGCCATATCTTCTTCAGCGCTTTGGATAATTTGGATAGCGTTATTTTCTTCTTTTATAGTACATGAACCCTACAGAGTAGTTTATTCACCATTTGATTGGCAGCAGTTAACGGGTTGTGTTTAAAGTCAAAAGTCAAAGTCAACTTTATTGTCAGAACTGCAATATGTACAGGACATACACAGGATTGAAATTGCATTTCTCTCAGTCCCTCGGTGCAACAGTAACCGTTTAAACACATTTAAAAACATTTAAAATCTCATATATCAGCAATCTTTACACATACAAACTGTAGCACACAAAAAAGCACATTTAATTTGGAGAAAAAATTATTTTAGTCTTACCTTTACTTATAAATTAAATTAAACTATAACAAAATCTATTTTTATTTTACAGAAAAGAGCTGTGAGAATTATTACAAGAAAGCCTTAATGTCATATAATATATTATTTAAACAACTCAAAGTACTGAAGTTTTATGATTTGGTGGACTATAATATTTTGTTAGTAATAGAACCCTCAAATGTTCAAATGTATTTTGTTAAGAGAGAAAGCTGCTCAGTCTAAAGGGAACTGACATTTTTGCAAAGCCAAGGTATAGAACTAGTTTGAAGGGACAGTTTATTTCAATACAGGGAGTTGAATTGTGGAATGGTTTGGGAAATGATGTTAAAAATGTAAACTCTGTGCTTATGTTTAAAAAAAAAAGGATCAAAACTAAATTGTTAACAAAATACTAAAACTTTCAAGTGTTCAATGTTCTAGATATTTGTAGATTGTGAAAAGTTACTCTTTTTGCTCTGTTACTTATAGATAATTATTGTTTGAATTGATTGTTTAAACTTGTTTTATTTATGAAAAAAGGGGCAGATAAAATAAGATTTTGTCGTATTCTTTCATATAATATGTGATATGTTTTTTTCTTCTTCTGGTTTTTAATGTAAAATGAATAAATTAAAAAAGATAAAATAAACAAATAAATGAAGCCCATGCACCACTCCTAACAAAAGCGTCAATTACTTTTTTCTAGAAGTCTTCCTTGTCGGCTTTCAGTTTTAAAAGTCTCTGCCTCGTTGGAGATCAGAAGAAAGCCTTCTTTGCTCAGAAATGTAATCCTCCATTGCGAAATTATGGCCAATCAGGAGAAAAAAATAACCGAATCACTGCACTTTCCTTACATTAAATTGTGGCGCTGTCACTTCCTAGCCTTCCTAAATGCAGCTGCTGTTAGCAGTCTTTGCAACAAGCTGCTTTTCTTTGTTCACATTCGGATGACGTCGTTTCAAGCGCGTTAACAAGTTCGACGTGTTGCTGCTGCAGATCCAATCTCCGTGAAACAATGTCCACACACAGCTTTGGATTTGCGCTCGTCTTTTAACAAGAAAGCCATAAAATCAAAAAAGGCGTTCAATACGGAACAACTGGACTTTATTTGTAGCAACAAGACGTTTCGCTTCTCATCCGCTTCTCATCTCAAATTTCCAATTTACATATGTTGGTGCGTGTCAATGGCTTATCCTGTTATAACTTCTCCCTCTCACTGTCTCCTCACTGAATTGATAAAGCTCCTCGGATGAGTAGCGAAACGTCTTGTTGCTACAAATAAAGTCCCGTTGTTCTGTATTGAACGCCTTTTTTTGATTTTATCATGTCCTGGACGACTGAGAATCTTCACCAGCAAGAAAGCCATAACGTTCCCAAACTGGAGACCGCAACGAGATGCATGCTAGGCTACTAATGCTACGCGTGCTGCAAGATAACAGCGCCATGCTGAAACGCGCATAGGAAATTTAGTTCCGCGGCGCACATATTCTTCTGTTAATAACATTTAATAAGTGAAAAAATAACCGAACCGGTACGCAGGTGAACCGAACCGAACGTGCCGCACCAAAACGGTTCGGTTCACCCACGTGTACCTTTACACCACTAATATATATATATATATATATATATATATATATATACATACTGTATGAGATTATTTGTGCCAGATTTCATGCTTGTATCAGCAAGTAAAAGACTTTCACTGATCTACATTGCAAAACACTGTACAGTGTCTTGATTACATTGTACAACGGTCTGCTATACTATGGGCGGGACCAGAGCTCATCTGTTTAGCATATTAGGCGCGTGCTGCAGTGTTGCCAGGTCACCAGGTGTATGATAATTATCGTATTTGTACTAAAATTTTGCCCTCTGTACGATCAATAATCCAGAAAAAGGCCAAAAATACGATAATTTGACCATTCCGTGAACGTGTAGTGTAATCAGTTGCCATCAGCCAGTCGCAACTGTCTGTCGGAGTTTTTTTGTGAACCCTGAAGGCATCTTGAAATTCCAGCCAATATTGCTTTTCTAAATGTGACCTAAGAGTGACGTGCATGCATTTGCCTCAGAATAACGGCCATGATTGGCTGAATAGTCCGCTGCGCCCGCCCCATGAGTTAGAAAATAATAAGTAGAGCCGTGTGACACCGGTCTGGAAGAAGAAGTGATGAAAATGAGTGAACATTTATGTAAAGTTTAATGTTAAATGATAATAAATGAATATATAAAAAATGTGGCAGGAAACCTGGGACATTACTGATTAGGGGTGCAGGAAAAAAATTGATTAAAAAAAAATCGATATTCTTAGTCCAGGCGATTCAGAATCGATTCTAAAAGCTCCAAAATCGATTATTTTTTTTACATTTAAACCCAAAATATAAATAAAATAAAACCATATCTCATAGTATATGAAATAATACATAAAATGAAAGGTGGGAGGAAGAAGAAGAAATCTAACCCGAACCAGTGACCTCCAGGACCCGATAAGGATAAAGCTGGTAAAGATGATGGATAGATGGCTTTTGTTGAAAAGATTTACCAAACAAATCTTTTAAACAAAATCCATCCATACACATTTGAAACATGGATGAATGCAATATGATTTTGAAGTCTATTTTATTTTGAGTTAAATGTTTATGCAATACAGTAGGCTGAAATCTTTGTTTACGTTTGTATTTTGAATTATTTGTGATGGACTGGAGACATGTCCAGGGTGTCCCCTGCCTCTCGCACAGTGACTGCTGGATATAGGCACCAGTGACCTCCGGGACCCGATTAAAGCTGCTGCATTCTATTCATATACCCATCTGCTCACAATTCAGGCTGCTGTATTTATACTGTATTATTTGACATTATTAATGTTTGCTACAAGCATACATTATTGTTTTAAATAAATGTTTTATTTGTTTACATTATTGTTTAATCTTTTCATGATTTCAATTGAAAATCGTTTCAGAATCAAAAATCGATTCTGAATCGAAAATCGATTCTGAATCAAAAATTGATCCTGGAATGAAAACCGTTTTAAAATCGAAAATCGATTTTTAATTGAATCGGTGCATCAAAAATCGGAATCAAATCGATTCTCCAGACACTGACAGATTTGCACCCCTATTACTGATACTGGAAGACATTTACACAACATTCATCAAAAGGTAGGATATACAGTACAAGGAAAGCAGGAAGAAACAGGAACTTACGCTCATTATAGGACACACAGGCCTTAATAAATCTCTTAAAATAATTGCAAAGCATGCAACAGGACTATGTGACAAGTGCACCAGTGATCTCCCTGAAACGGTTCAACATGTCTTCATGGAATGTCCAGGGTTTGAAACAAAAATAATGCATTTTCCAAAATGAAATAGATAAAATGAATATTAAATTTACAATTAGGGATGTTTTTAGTAGTGATATCAGTAAAGTTAAAGATCAAGTTATTATTTTCTTGAAAAATACAAACTTAATAGAGAGAATTTAGTTGAGTTATTAAATTAATTTTACAGAATTAGTTTTTTTTTCTGTTTATCTCCTGTCCACACTCCAGCTCAATGGGTGGTGGTAATGCACCTTACAGTTGGTCTGCCAACCGCCATAAAACAAAACAAGAAGAAGAAGGGGGGGGGCTCATTAGTTCCCACCACAGACATTAATATGTATTAATGTCTATGGTTCCCACCTGTACTGACGCCACAAAGCTGTGAGTGCCTGTTAGACGCTATTCAACAATAGAGTGACTATAGTGCATTGTTATTTTGGTTATGACGGGTGTACTATAATTTTCCTCAAAATACGATAATTTTATGTCCAGGCAAAATATAAACAAATCATCAAAGCCTTTCTTCGTCATCTTAAATCCATGGTTAGACAGGATTTAATACATTCCAATGTTTCACCTTTTTTACGGACACTTTATATTGAAGGTGTAGATTTGTGGTATATCAAATGTAATACTGTAGTAAGTTAATGAGGAGTTGTTTATCACAGTACTGTGAAAATGGGTGCTATCATCTGTTATCATCCCCATACGTAGCAGTCAGATTGCCCCTCCTCTACCTCCTAGGAGGTTTAAAGGTACGTTATCACCGTTACAAGCGATGACAGCAGGCTCCGTCTTTAGCCACGTGTTAAAAGTTTCGAGTAAAGCCTCTGGCGTTACGTTTAGGGTCTTGGTTAGGTTTAGGCACAAGGGTAAGGGGGTTAGGTTTAGGGTTGGTCCTCTGGGTCAGGTTTAAGGTTAGGTTTAGGAAAACGGTTACATAAGCTGAAAAACACGAAAACACTACACTTCCGGGTTTGCAAAAACATGCAGCCTACTCACAGCGATTATAACGCTGATAACGACATTTTAAACATGCTATCCGGTAGATTGGACAGTTTCGCCGATACATTATGGGGATGATAACAGATGATAGTGCCCATTGTATGTATTGTAATAAGGTGATCCCACACACCCACTACACAGCCGCTTTAGACTGCTGCCATCAGGGAGGAGACTGAGGAGTCTCCAGGCTCGAACCAGCAGACTGAGAGACAGCTCTGTTCATCAGGCAGTCAGAATGCTAAACACTCTGCCTGCTCTGCCTCCCCTCCCATTTGAACTGCCTTAACACAAAAAACTTTCTCACACATTACCACTCAACACAAAGTTTTTAACACTGGACTCTGTGTCATCAAACGGGTTATTCACTAAACTCTCGGTCATGTGCTCATTCAGTTTGCACTACTTCTCATATTTGCACTAATGTTTGTATTACATTACTGCCTATAGTCATACTACTGTTTACATTCACTGTTTACATTTATTAATACTGTTTACATTTATTACTACTGCTTTACATTTATTACTACTGTTTACATTTACACTACTTTTATCTACACTACTGCAGATACATATACAGCATTCTCTGACTAGCCTTATCTAAGGATGCCAAATGTGCCTTATGTGCCTTACTTCATATGCCACTTTGCCTATATACCAACATCAACTACCTCATACATATACTGTGTACATTAACTTATATGCTGCTGTGCCACTCTTTGCAAATGTCAACGCTAGAAACTTCAGTTTATTTTATAGATATACGTTTTATACTTTTTATACTACTATGCAAAAACTCAGGACAGTATTACACTTTTATTATTTCATTTTATGCTTATGTTCATTGGGTGTTTGGTGTTTTAGGGGTGTTTGGTGTTTCAGTGTTGGTGTAAATTTTCATACTTTTATACTATTATGAAAAAACTCAGGACAGTGTTACACTTTTTTTACTATTTTATGCTTATGTTTATTAAATGTTTTAGTGTTTAGTGTTTAGATGGTTACTGTTGCACCGAGGGACTGAGAGAAACGCAATTTCGGTCCTGTGTATGTCCTGCACATATTGCAGTTCTGACAATAAAGTTGACTTTGACTTTTGACTTTGATAACATCCAAACCCGCTGTTACTGTGCTATGGTGCACTTAAAAGGCAATATATCCTCAGAGATTTCAATAAGGAACAAATTTAAGAAGATTAGATCCAATTATTTATATTTCCTTCTCTCATCCAAAATCAAAGAAGTACAATTTAAAATTATAAACAAAATTGATCCAACCAATGACTTTCTGAGACACAGGTTTAAAATGGATGTGGATAAGTGTGTATTCTGTGAGAAAGTAACTGAGGATTTGGATCATCTGTTTTTCACATGTGACTTTGTACAATCCTTCTGGCAAAATCTTTACCATATCTGGGTTCATGGGATACATTTAACTAATTTTACCATCCAAGAGATTAAATTTGGTGTGTTTGTTAATGATAATAACATTGACTATGGTATAAATAATGTTCTGCTGTTAGCCAGCCATTATATACACAAATGTCGCTTCATTAAAACTGTCCCTAACTTCACACAGTGGAAGAAAGAGTTCAATTTGCTTTATAAATCTTTGTGCTTGGTGAAATCAAAAAATGCTTTTAAGTTGTCATCTTTTTTTTAAAAAAACATTTGATGTGTAATGTATGCCCTGGTTCTTTATGTTATAAATACAGTGGTGGGATGTAACTAAGTACAAGTACTTTGTTACTGTACTTAAGTACATTTTTCATGTATCTGTACTTTACTTAAGTAGAGTTAAACTTGGGTACTTTTTACTTTTACTCCACTACATTTTACATGAAGTATCTGTACTTTCTACGACACTACATTTCTATAATGCGTTGAGTAACAAGTTACATTCACGTTGCATTTAATTTTATTTATTTGTTCGTTAGTTTGAAAGTAACCAATGGTGAGAGGGGAGTTGGTCCATTGAATCATTGCAAAGTGGGCAGGTAATGTTAGACCCACCTTCAAGAAGAGCTGGGACAATGATCTATATTCTATGGGATTGAGCTGGGAGCACCCACAGCACCACTAACACACCCACAATGGATTCCACCGTGAAGAGTCAGCCAGAAGATACACAACACTCATGGCCTTATTGAAAGATTATTGAAAAACTATTGAAAGACTGTTCAGTACAGCAGGACAGATTCTCTCTCCCAAAAGAGCCAGACTGGACTCAGAAAACTTTGAAAACCAACTCCTTCTGAACTTGAACAAGAAATTCTTGCTGCTGCAGTGGACCTACCCAGGGTCAAACTGAAGTGTTTTGAACTGTCCAGTGATGACCTTTGCTGACCTCTCAGTGAACAGACGTTTAACACAATTTATTCCATTAGTTGTAATCTGAGAACATATATAGTCACTCACAAAGAGACTATTGGCTCCTTTGATTTTATTCTAATGTAATCAAAAGAATAACCTTTTTTGTCATTTTCATGATATATGTTATATGCTGTGTTATTCTATGTGAAGCATTATGAAGCATTAACTTAGTGTGTTTGTGTATTACACTTATGTTGTACTTATGATGTAGCTTAGTGCGTTTGTGTATTACAGTTAGAAAAATTAAGTAGAGTTATTCATTTTGTGACGTAGTTTGTGTATTACAGTTAGAAAAAATTAAGTAGAATTATTCATTTTGTGATGTAGTTTGTGTATTACAGTTAGAAAAATTAAGTAGAATTATTCATTTTGTGATGTAGTTTGTGTATTACAGTTAGGAAAATTAAGTAGAATTATTCATTTTGTGATGTAGTTTGTGTATTACAGTTAGAAAAATTAAGTAGAATTATTCATTTTATGATCTAGTTTGTGTATTACAGTTAGGAAAATTAAGTAGAAAAAAAATTAAGTGTGATGTAGTTTGTGTATTACAGTTAGAAAAATTAAGTAGAATTATTCATTTTGTGATGTAGTTTGTGTATTACAGTTAGAAAAATTAAGTAGAATTATTCATTTTGTGATGTAGTTTGTGTATTACAGTTAGAAAAATTAAGTAGAATTATTCATTTTGTGATGTAGTTTGTGTATTACAGTTAGGAAAATTAAGTAGAATTATTCATTTTGTGATGTAGTTTGTGTATTACAGTTAGAAAAATTAAGTAGAATTATTCATTTTGTGATGTAGTTTGTGTATTACAGTTAGAAAAATTAAGTAGAATTATTCATTTTGTGATGTAGTTTGTGTATTACAGTTAGGAAAATTAAGTAGAATTATTCATTTTGTGATGTAGTTTGTGTATTACAGTTAGGAAAATTAAGTAGAATTATTCATTTTGTGATGTAGTTTGTGTATTACAGTTAGAAAAATTAAGTAGAATTATTCATTTTGTGATGTAGTTTGTGTATTACAGTTAGAAAATTAAGTAGAATTATTCATTTTGTGATGTAGTTTGTGTATTACAGTTAGGAAAATTAAGTAGAATTATTCATTTTGTGATGTAGTTTGTGTATTACAGTTAGGAAAATTAAGTAGAATTATTCATTTTGTGATGTAGTTTGTGTATTACAGTTAGAAAAATTAAGTAGAATTATTCATTTTGTGATGTAGTTTGTGTATTACAGTTAGGAAAATTAAGTAGAATTATTCATTTTGTGATGTAGTTTGTGTATTACAGTTAGAAAAATAAGTAGAATTATTCATTCTGTGATGTTGCTTGAAGGTTATCATTGGTTGAACAAACTGTGAAATAAGGGGCAGATATAATAAGATTTCATCTTCTTTCTGCTCCCTTCATTTTATCCTACTTGTATTCTTGTATCTGATGAAACTGTCTTGTATTGTTCTTTTAAAATGAATGAATAAACATCAAATCAAATCAAATCAAATCATTATTGTGTTACTTGACCAAATGAAAGTGTCTAATAATTGTCAGAGGTGAATAACATGTCAAACTGACTTGTTCCGTTTTGTTTTATTCTGAGGAACAGCTAAAACTCTCACTAGCGTTTGAAAGTCTCCTCACTCAGACACTCTCTAAAAACAAACCTCTGTTTATCTAAACAGCCTTTCTGTCAACCTTGAGTTTTCACTTCACGTTTTCACACTCCGACCAATGAGGAAACGGTGTTTCTGATCTCAACATTTTTAGTAAAAGCGTTTTGCTTCCCGGAACGCTTCAGAGTTTGGAATGGACAGAAACCTGAAAGTTCTCTGTCTCTCATGGCTTGATGAACTGAGTCACTAAGTCAAAGACTGGTTCATCAGCCAAGAATTTATGGACGCTTCCATAAATTCAATAGAGCTAAAAAAGCTCCAAGTTCTTAATGAACTCTCTTGAGGAACGCTTTATTTTGAAAACTAACCAGGACATGCCACTGTCTTTGACGAAGAAGGCAGGCGTCACGACACGTGAATCCATAAACACGCCGAGGTACAACTGGACTTCACGGACAGATGACCTGTGAGTCCAAGACTGCTTCTACAACTCTATCCACCGAGACGAACGTCCAAAGGTACAGAGTGCTGATGTTTCTGGATCGTGCTGTGAAGTCGAGCTGGTTCTCGTACGGAGGAGTGTCATTTCTGGTTAAACTCAAGATAAATAACTTCCTCTCTTCACCTCTCCCTATTCCTCTTATATCTTTACATCTAAGCTGGAAACTATATTTAAGTCATAGAGCCACAGACTAAGTATAATGACATCCTGTATTTATGTCTGTTGTTACAACTTAAATGTGCTGACGTATTAAATTGCAAGAAAGTGAAATCATGTCAATCAAGTGTAATGGTGTTAATTTTAGTTGATTTATTTTAAATAAATGGTAGTGTCTTTGGCATATCAAACTAAAGTTAACGTCTATTGGTCACTTCATGGTTTATTTGTCCATCATTATGATCACAGAAATATTGGGTAAACTGAAAAAGAAAAGAATCCGTGAAATTACTATTCCATCTGAATAAGTAAATAATTAAGAAAGGTAAAGGGGTCAGCTTAATACTGACCCCCACCAAAATCCTTTACACTGCAATATTAAAATGTGTCAGTTCATGGGATGTTAGGAGACAAGAGATGTCTCCAAATGTCTTGACACTCAGGTCCAAGTTTTGAAAATGGTGTCAGGAAGTTAAAATGTTGTTCACTAATGATCCATTACAAGGTTGACTAGACAGTATTTTAACTAGAGTTGATGACAAACTGGAGTTGAACTGATCAGAGACTTTTCCTTTGTCGGGTGCGTCTNAGGAGCCTCAGAAGTGTCACAAACTACAGGAAGCGTTGCTGCTGCTGAGTGACAGGGTGAAAAATGAAAACATGTTGTCCCAGAGCACTCGTCTGATTCAGACGTTCACACTCCGACACATTTTAAACTTTAATACGAAGAAACGTTTGGTTCATAACTACAAGTTTTATGGAACAGATTCAGTTTTATTTTGACGAGCAGCAGCTACATCCTGCGGGCTCTGTGTACTTCCTGGACTCACCGGAGGAGCAGGGCCCGTCGTGGCCCCTGGAGATCAGCCTCTGCTGCTTGCAGGAGGCCTGCCGCCTGTAGCACTCGTTCTGGTACGTGTCTCCGTTAGAACCGCACACCGGGTTGTAGTTTTTGTGGCACTGAGAATCAGACAGGGTCAAAGGTCAAGAACATGGACCGGTCCGGCAGACGGCGCCGACTGAACGTTTATCAACGGACTCTGATGATGCAACTCTTTTGAATTTGGTGCAACTCGGTTGCTCCGCCGCTGAAAGACGAATGGCTCAGCTGTTTTAGATCCAGTGAAATGAGACATTCAGCAGAACCTTCAACAGAACCTTCAACAGAACCTTCAACAGAACCTTCAGCAGAAGCTTCAACAGAACCTTCAGCAGAAGCTGAGGAGGGACATGGTGGAGACGTGCAGGACAGAGGACGTTGGACACTAGGGGTGCAGGGGAAAAAAATAGATTTTTTAAAAAATCTAGATTCTTAGTCCTGGCGATTCAGAATCGATTCTAAAAGCCCCAAAATCGATTTTTTTTTTTTTTACATTAAAACCCAAAAGATAAAGAAAATAAAACCATATCTCATAGTATATGAAAGAATACATAAAATGAAAGGTGGCAGAAAGAAGAAGAAATCTTATTTTATCTGCCCCTTTTTTCAAAAACAAAACAAGTTCAAACAATCAATTCAAACAATAATCTTCTATAAGTAACAGAGCAAAAAGCTAATACTGGTTATTTAAGTTACAGAATTTAATGCATTCCTGTATTATTTGTTCCTATTTTTGGTATAAATATCAAACGATGCAAAAAATTTGATACAATAAGGAACCTAAAATTATTGTTTTAAATAAATGTTCCATTTGTTTACATTGTTGTTTATTCTTTTCAGCTTGTCAGTTACAAAACTGAAACTAAATTTATGTTTAATAGAAAAATCGTTTCTGAATCGAAAAATCGATTTTGAATCGAATCGTGACACCAAAAATTGGAATTGAATCGATTCTCCAGACACTGAGAGATTTGCACCCCTGTTGGACACCCCTGCTGTCCTGAAAGCCAACAAACACTCGTCATGCTTTAGTTCATCACATCAGCTTAAATTGAAAATTATGTCTCAAATAATCAAAAGAGAAAAAGACGGAGCAGCTATAAATAAATGTATTGATTAGGATGAAAGCAGCTGTAAGGATTCATTAATCCATATTTCATTAACTGAGCTGTCAGTCAGGAGCAGGGAAACCTGCAGCAGCTTTCACCTTCAGCTCCTTCAGCCGAAGAAACAACCGTGAATCCAGACGTCATAACCAGAACAAAAGTCCAGCTCGTGATCGGTTCTGATCCGGTTTACACCTGTTGAAACTCAAACATCTTAATGATCAGGAACTAGACGGAGCCCACTGGCTCAGACCAATTCCTCTTCTGAACGAGGAGGTGAAGTATGATTGATTTGGAGGCGGGGCCTGGGGGTGTCTCTGAATGAGGATCAGGTGAAATATGATTGATTTGGAGGCGGGGCCTGGGGGTGTCTCTGAATGAGAAGCAGGTGAAATATGATTGATTTGGAGGCGGGGCCTGGGGGTGTCTCTGAATGAGAAGCAGGTGAAATATGATTGATTTGGAGGCGGGGCCTGGGGGTGTCTCTGAATGAGAAGCAGGTGAAATATGATTGATTTGGAGGCGGGGCCTGGGGGTGTCTCTGAATGAGAAGCAGGTGAAATATGATTGATTTGGAGGCGGGGCCTGGGGGTGTCTCTGAATGAGAAGCAGGTGAAATATGATTGATTTGGAGGCGGGGCCTGGGGGTGTCTCTGAATGAGAAGCAGGTGAAATATGATTGATTTGGAGGCGGGGCCTGGGGGTGTCTCTGAATGAGAAGCAGGTGAAATATGATTGATTTGGAGGCGGGGCCTGGGGGTGTCTCTGAATGAGAAGCAGGTGAAATATGATTGATTTGGAGGCGGGGCCTGGGGGTGTCTGAATGAGAAGCAGGTG